>OZ023312.1:59429133-59534133 GCA_964007375.1 Ophion obscuratus
ATTCAGCAGAAGATAAACCTCCACAAAGAGATCCAGCGGTGGGTTCCTATGCTTACCAGTACTTGGAAAGGTATAGAGGACCTGGTAACGTGGAGGGCAAAGCCACAGGCGGAAACGTCGACTGGAGGTACGCAAACCACGCCAACCATAAACCAAGCGAAATCGACTCTACCTAACAAGGAGAGGAACGATGAAGGCATGGACGTGGACGGTACCTCGACGCAAGGAAGCAAGGCGAAGAGGAGAAAGCGGGTTACACCAACGTCGACCGAGGGAAAGGAGCCGAAGAAGAAGAAGCAGCTGGAGGAGCTGGCTGGTCAACCCGACGATAAGGGAGGCGTGCGATCAGAGCAGTAGTGGCAGACTGCCGGAAAGAAGAAAAGATCGCACAAGATATCCCAGACGCAGCCTCAGAAGAAGCCGCAGAAACCTCGCGAACAGCCGACTCTGCCCAACGCTCTCGTCATCCACAAAAAGGGTGACTTGAGCTATGCGGAGATCTTGAGTCGTATAAAGAACGATCCGGCGCTCAAGGATGCAGGTGAATGCGTCCAAAAGGTACGCAGAACGAACGCGGGAGATCTGCTGATCGTTCTGAATAAGGAGAGCTCAGCCAAAGCACCGGAATTGCGAAACCAATTCGAAGGTGTTCTTGGCGAATCAGCAACGGTGCAGAGTAAAGTCCAGGAAGTGGATCTGGAGATCAAGGACCTGGAAGAGGATGCGACGAAGGAGGAGATATCGGCGGCCCTGCAGAGAGTCTTGGGACCGGACTATCCAGCCACGGAACACTCTCTTAAGTCTTTGCGTAAAGCATATGGCAGGACTCAGACCGCGGTAATACGAATCATGGTGCCTGCTGCCCGGAAACTTCTGGATACAGGAATCATCCAAGTCGGCTGGTGTAATTGCAGAATCCGAGAGGTGGTGAGGCCACTAAAGTGTTTCAAGTGCTGGAAATTTGGACACTTATCACGGAACTGCAAGAGCAGTGTCGACCGGGCTAAAGACTGCATCAAGTGCGGTATCACTGGCCACAAAGTTGCCGAATGCACAGCAAGCGCAAAGTGTGTCATATGTGCAGAAGCGGGAGATGGGGCACCCACAGCCCACATCGCAGGTAGCAGCCGATGTCCAGCTTATACGCGGGCTCTCCAGGCTCTCCAGGCACTCCAAAAACGATGCAAATGAGAGTACTCCAGCTCAACCTCAACCATTGTGAAGCCGCACAGGACCTGCTCATGCAGACTGTACGCGAGCTGAAGCCTGACTTGGCGATACTCTCGGAACCATATAGACATCTAGACACGCAACCCTGGGAATCTGACGCAAGTGGGAAGGCCGCAATTTGGTCTTGCGGAAAGCTTCCATTTCAGGATCTTGCGAGTCGGATGGAAACTGGTTTCGTGAGAATAAAAGCCAAAGGAGTTCATTTCTACAGTTGTTACGCACCGCCTAGCCTGACGACTGATGAGTTTGAGAATTTTCTCGACAACCTAGTCGCAGACGCTAAACAACGATTCCCGGTAGCTATAGCCGGAGATTACAACGCGTGGGCTGTGGAATGGGGTAGTAAAGTGACGAACAGGAAGGGTCAAGCTCTGCTTGAGGCTATGTCCTTATTAGATGTAGTACTACTTAATGCAGGTACAAAGCCCACTTTTGTTAAAGGTGAAGCCTCCTCTATAGTGGACAATGCAGGTACAAAGCCCACTTTTGTTAAAGGTGAAGCCTCCTCTATAGTGGACCTCACTTTTGTGAGTAGTAGCCTGGCCAGAGGCAACCAGTGCCACTGAGTAGTCAGTGATATCTACACTCACAGTGATCATCAAGCGATTCTCTGGGAGATTCGCGGAGACTTCAGCAGAATAGCGAAGGCACCGAAGACAAACGGGAAGGGCTGGAAAGCGAAAATGTTTGACGCGGACTTGTTTCGTGAAACTTTTGACACCAGCCCCCTCGCAGCAGAAAGTGCAACCGAGAAGGTCGAGGTGGTCATGCAGAGGGTCACCGAAGCATGCGATGCCACAATGCCACGGAAACGTGATGTCGACTTCCGACCAGCGGTACACTGGTGGAGCGAACGAATTGCCGGCCTCCGAAGGGAGTGTCATCGAACTCGCCGCCGAGCGCAACGAGCTCGAGGCAAACGCTCGTTCCCCGATTTGGAAGAACAGCACAGGAAGGCGCGCTTGAAGCTTAAAAAGGCTATCAAGCAGAGTAAAGCTGAAAGCTGGGGCGAACTGCTCAGCGAGGTGGAAGATGCTCCCTGGGGCAGGCCATACAAAGTAGTAATGACTCGGCTGAAAAGCCAGCCGATGCCATCGCCTATGGACGCAGCCCTGCTGGAAAAGATTGTTACACATCTGTTCCCTGAGCAACCCGAGGAGGACTACCAGCTCGCGGAGGACGTCGATGAGGACATCCCAGCCATTACTGAAGAAGAGCTTTTTACGGCGATTGTCAGGGTGGGCAACAGTAAAGCCCCCGGCATAGATGGGATACCCAACATCGCACTCAAGGCAGCGATCAAGTTGGCACCGGCAATATTCCTGGGCATGTACAATAGGTGTCTCAAGGAAGGAATCTTCCCGGACAAGTGGAAGTGGCAGAAGCTAGTGCTCCTCCCGAAAGGGAAGAAGCCGCTGGACGAACCTTCATCCTATCGTCCGCTCTGTATGCTGGATACCGCCGAAAAGATCTTCGAACGCATCATCCATAACAGGATTGAGAAGTTCCTGGATCCTCTACTGGCGGAGGGCCAGTTTGGCTTCAGAAAGGAGCGCTCTACGCTGGATGCCATTAACACAGTGGTGAAGCAGGCGCAGGAGTCGACTGCGGGGAAACGATGGACAAGAGGGTCCAAGAAGTACTGCGCAGTTGTCGCTCTCGACTTCAAAAACGCTTTCAACTCGGCGATATGGAAGTGTATCATGGATGCCCTAAAAACATTAGGTGTAGCATGGTACCTACGGAGAATAGTGGCGAGTTACCTATGTAATAGGTGGCTCATGTACGACACAGAGGATGGACCGAAGACGTATAGGGTGACTGGAGGAGTTCCTCAGGGCTCTGTACTTGGACCGCTTCTGTGGATCATCATGTACAATGATCTGCTGCTATTACAATTGCCGAAAGGAGTGTCCGTCGTAGCGTTTGCAGATGACGCGGCGCTGATTGTCATCGCCAAATTCCTGGAGCAAATCACCGCACTCTTCGGCGAAGCTTTCGCCAAGATAAAGGAATGGATGTCTTCTGTTGGACTGCAGCTTGCAGCCCACAAAACAGAAGTACTCCTCGTATCCAGCAGGAAGGTGATGGAAACGGTAACGCTCAGGGTTGGAAACGCCGAAATCACATCCCAACCGTTCATTCGGTACCTGGGTGTGATTCTCGACGCGAGGCTGAACTTCAAAGAGCAAACCGAGTAGATCAGCAGAAAGGCCGCTCGGGTGGCTACCACACTGGCGCGACTCATGCCTAATGTTGGTGGCCCCAGACAGAAGAGGAGGAAACTGCTGTCATCAGTGACGACCTCAGTGCTCACCTATGGCATACCCATATGGGCTAACGCACTGAAAATCCAGGAGTACCGCAGGAAGGCTGCAGCAACGTATCGCGTCAGCGCCTTGAGGGTAGCCTGTGCATTTCGCACTGTCACCGAGGACGCTATCAACGTTATCGCGGGAATGCTGCCCATTGAGGTGCTCGCTGGGGAGCGTAGATCGATGTACCAGCAGAAGGGAGCTAGAAATCCCAGTTATGCAAGGACAGAAGCGAGAGCAACCAGTTTCAACCAGTGGCAGACGATGTGGGATGCTTCTACCAAGGGAAGGTGGACACATCGACTAATTCCGAAGGTGGAGATGTGGGTGAACCGTCTACATGGGGAGCTCAACTATTATCTCACTCAAGTGATCTCAGGACACGGCTGCTTCCGGGCTTATCTCTATAAGTTTAATTATGAAGATTCCCCGAACTGCCCAGCATGTGTAGCAGTCGAGGAGAACGCTGAACATGCATTGTTCCAATGCCCACGTTTTAGTGCCTCCCGCGCGATAGTCGAGGATCAGCTGCAGACACGCATCACCCCGGACAACCTGGTTGAGTTGATGCTGAAGTCAGCAGACGCATGGACAGCGTTATCGGCTTATGCTGCCGCAGTAATGAAGGAATTGCGACGTGCAGAACGCGCGAGAAAGAAGACGACGCCGGAAGACCAGGCAGTCATAGATGAAATCAGCGACACGAACCCCTAAACCACTCATACCATCTCGAGTGGAACGGGGGATGTAAGGTCGTCTGATAGCACTGAAGGAAGAGCTACGGCTAAGGCCTCTCCCGCGATGTGATACCTAGCGGTCGTCCCGCGGGAGAATTTGTAAGGCCACAGAGGAACGGGGGTTTTTAGTCGGTGCAAGCCCGACACACGGCAATTATTTGCTACGGTGCGCAGGCATTTTCCCGCTAAACCTCTTAAAAAAAAAAAAACACACACACACGCACACGCACACACACACACACACACACAAATCCTGGATACATCTGAAATAATTGAAAATGATGTTCTCACTTGAAAACTATGAACTTTATAAAAAAAAATTTTCAATAAAAGTTTTTAGTTTTCAGCTGACAAATTTTTTGGCAATAAAAAAAAGTTATGTTTCCGTTTGAAAAAAACATGTCAACCTTTGTGACGCCGCCATTTTGAATTTTGGCTCCTCAAATAAATTTTTTTCAAACGTCCCCCTTCAATCCCTAGAAGTTTTGTTCCACACAATAGTTCGTCCGAGCAATATTTTTCGAGAAAATTCAGGTGTAAGATTAAAATGGGACACCCTGTATATATATAGGTATATGTACAGGGTGCGCCAGAGAAACTTACTTATTTGAAAAAATTCCCGCGCGGTGAGTTGGGCGGGTAGAGGGGCGAGAGGGGACGCATCTGGAGGGGGAAGTTCCCAAGTTTGTTTCTCCCTCCAGTCAGTTGCCATCATGCTCTGGTCTAGAGAGCAGCGGGCCTTCGCAGTCGAGAGCTTCTTTTCTAACGGTCGCTCACTTGTTGCTACGCAACGTGCCTTCCGCGCTCGCTTTGAAATTCCTCCTCACAGACTCGTTCCTGGCCGTAATTCGATTCTGTCGTGGGTTAACTCATTTCGGGAGTGTGGAAGTGTCGCTAAACCCAGAAATGGACTTCAACGGACCATCAGAACTCCGGAAAATGTCGAAAGAGTGAGGCAATCAGTTGTGCGTTCTCCCCGGCGTTCGGCTCGCAAACACGCAGCTGCTATGGGAATTTCTGACACCACTGTTCGACGAATTCTCCATGAAGACCTTCAATTTCATCCCTATAAATTGGCTGTTGTGCAAGAATTAACTGAACGCGATTTTGTTGCCCGTCAAAATGCATGTGAAATGCTGGTTGACAACCTGCCTGAAGACGCGGTCGTTTTTTTCAGTGACGAGGCTCACTTCCACATTTCCGGCTGCGTCAACAAGCAAAACATGCGTTATTGGTGTGGTGTAAATCCACGTGAGCTTCACCAGAAGCCACTTAATTGTGAGCGAGTTACTGTCTGGTGTGCGATGTCGGTAATGGGAATAATTGGTCCTTATTTTTTTTAAGAAAACGAACGCGCAGTTACCGTGAATGGAGCTCGTTACAGGAACATGATCGAGGAATTTTTTCTTCCAAGACTCGAAGAAATGAACGTTAGGAACGTGTGGTTTCAGCAAGATGGAGCCACAGCACACACAGCACGAGACTCAATGAATTTGTTGCGACAACATTTCCCCGACCGCCTCATCTCTCTCAGAGGCGATCTCCAATGGCCGGCACGCTCTCCAGATTTGACTCCATGCGATTTATTTTTATGGGGTTATTTGAAATCTCTGGTTTATGTCGATCGACCACGGACCATAGCACACCTCAAGAACAACATTCGCGACGCCATTGCCAACATACCGATTGATATGCTGCAAAGAGTGGATACGAATTTCAAAAATCGACTTCATCAGTGTCTGCGCAATGGGGGTCGCCATTTATCCGATGTCATTTTCAAGACTGCATGAAAAAAAAATTGGGATATTGTATTCTCAAATAAAAAAAAATTTAAAACAATAATTGAAGTACTTTTGTTTTTATTGACCTTTCAAATAAGTAAGTTTCTCTGGCGCACCCTGTATGTATGTATTTGAAGCACCTGAAAAAAGTGGAATGCTTTTTTTATATTTTTATAAATAAAATCGTCTATTTTTAATTGACGAACGGCTGTAACGCGTTTTTGAGCGGCTAAGTCTCGCAGCCGTTTGAGAAGGAGAAGTAGCGTTGGGTTGCTCATTGTTGCTCATGGCGGTGGCAGCGAGCAACAATGTATCTTTCGCGCCAACGTTCGGATAATTGAGAGTTCGGATAAACTAAGTCATCGTTCGGATAATTGAGGGTTCGGATGATCGAGGTTCGGATAATCGAGGTTCTACTGTACTTGATTTTGGCCGTCCGGTTGATCTAAAAGAAAAGAACGAGTCCTTTCTTAAAATATATAATAATATTGGCTGCGACTTAACCGAGCTTTTCTTTGTTATCGTGTTTTAATCATCAACAAGAAAATAAAATTTTCAATGTTTCAAACGAAAATTACATGATGTTATTATCCAATGAAAAAAAAGATAAGAAACAAAACGTCGGTGTCCTAAATTTCGAGTCAATCCGTTCATTGAATGACGAGAAAACGTGTACACCGTTTTGAAAAACATAGTTTCGAGATAAATGTGTTTAAAGTTTTACTAGCAGTTCTATCGTCGTAATCATAAGGTTATCTTCAATCTACGATTTCTGCACCATACATTGGACCTTTCTCTTCAACTTGAGTTGCCTCAAGCGACGAGCGAGTATTCGTCATGTTCGTTAGCCACCTGTGAATTAACAATTTCGTTGATGCAAGAGATTTTTTCGTCTTCGTACATCGAAAAATGATTATTGGTACACTGCGACTGCTCGCCGGACGAAAACGATTCCTCTATTTCCCTATTTCATTTCAGTCCTTGTTCATTTAATTTTCCGGTTTTGTGAACATAAAGTCAAGAATACAGAAGACCACCAGAAGAATCATCGACATGAAACTCCGAAAATTCGCAACTAAAGTAAGCTGGTATAAGAGCATTAAAGTAAGCTGATATAAGGCACGGACCTGAGCATTAAAGCGGTGGAAAAAACAAAAAAAATACATTTTACGAGTCAGTTTTTGTTTTAATGGGAAGAATAGCCAGTATTCTATTTAAATTATGAGCGACAATTGGGAATCTTCATTTTTTTAAAGTAAGAAACTAAAAACTCCAAAATGGGATTTGCGAACTATTACACATACGGGCGTTTAAGAGTACGCACGGGGGTCGATAAGAGTACGCAAGCATCAATCGACACATAAATCGCAATTAAAGTTTCCCACATTTGTATGAGCGCTGCATTTCTCATGCCACCAAGCATGGAATATCCCATGGAGTACTCCATACATGGAATATCCGAACTAATTTTTAGATTGTTATCTCTCCTCTTTTGAGAGTTATAATTTTTCAAAAAATGTCGATTTCGGAAGTTTTGGAAACGTTTAAACGCTGATAACTCCTGAACTCATTGATATATCGACAAATGTCACTATGTCATTTTTTATTTATCTCGAAGCATACTTTCGTTAGAAATTATAAAAAATTATCAATTATCAATGTCAACGTTTTTTTTTGTTGCTTCTAATGTGAAAACTATTTTTTTTTAATGATTGCCTCTTTCATTATTATTTTTTTAAATTCTCTACAATAGAGTGACCCATTCTATGATTTTTAAGACTAGTCTTATGGTGGGTCCATTATTCCGTCAATTTTTTTTCCAATTAATCATATTTAGTCAGAAGACTTTTGTTCTTTTAATCTCCAATAATGCTGTCAATGATTTTGTGAATTCCAATTCGGATTCGTCAGGTGAAACGGTTTATTTTTAATTGGTGCTGAATTTAACGAAAAAAATGTGTTTTTTATTCAAAATAATTTTTTTCCGTTAAATTCCGCACAAACTAAAAATAAACCGTTTCAGGTCTGACAAAGCCGAATGGGAAATCACAAAATTATTAATAGCGTTATTGGAAATTAAAATGATAAAAAGTCTTCTGAAAAATTATTTTTTTTCAGAAAGAAGTCCATATTTTTTGGACAATTACAACTCCTAAACGAGAAGAGACAAAAACCGAAAAATTGGTGTGGATATCCCTTTCTTGGGGTACAATCTTACAAAAAAAATCGGGAAAACCCAAAATGGTCGCGGTCACGGACCAGGTGAAATGGCGTGGAATGTCCCAATATATATAATATATACTATATATATATATATATATATATATATATATATATATATATATATATATATATATATATATATATATATATATATAAAATACTACATATATACTTTTTCTATAACTTGTATTCTTGTAAAAAAAATAACACCATTTGTATAAAGGTCGTCGCTCACTTATCAACCCGGCACTGCGTACTCTTATTACACGTACACGTTGAACTCATATCGCTGTGCTCAAGTGTCCATAATTAATATCTGCAAATTTTACGTCATATAGAAGTCATCCAATGACTTGTGTTGATGAATTCACTGGGTTAGCACTGGTAGTAGACATGACACGCAAGCAATATGACGGCGATATGCATGTTTGTCAGTGAAACATTCGATGGGCGCAACATGACGGCCATATGCGTGTTTCTCAGTGATACATCTTATGACGGCGATATGCATGTTTCTAAGTGATACATTCGTTGAGTGCAATATGACGGCGATATGTACAGGGTGTCCAATAAGAAGTTGCTGAAACTAATCAACTGTCATTTTAAAACACGTGCACAGAATCGGAAAAGCCAAATTGCTTTAATCAGAGGAAACTCTGCAGTTTTAAACGCACATAAATAAAACCCAGTCAAATATTTTTTATGTCAATTTATTACATTTTATAAAAATAACGAAAAAGTACAGTGATTAATGATAGATATTTTCGAAGTGCGAACCGTTAGATTGTGCACAAAAATCAATTCTCTTTTAAAAACTGTGAAAAACTGTGTCCAACATATCGTTCGTAATGCCGCGAAACACTTCCTGGATGGCCGCGATCAGTTCTTCTACTGTGCTGGGGATTTTTGCGTAACAATGATCTTTAATGTAACCCCACAAGAAAAAATCACAAGGGTTCAGGTCCGGTGAGTACGAAGGTCATTCTAGTCCGCCTTGAGCAAATTTAGGGTACCCCAGACCGATTACTCGAGTCCCATATACGCGATGAATAGCTTCAAACACCTCACAAGTCCGGTGCGGCGTCGCTCCATCTTGCATGCTGTTCCAAATGCTTCCAAAAGCTGTTTGTAACTCTCTCCTGTTACCGTAGATTCCAAGAATTGAAAATAAATTCCATTTACTGAAATCGCTGCCCATGCCGTTACTTTCTGTGGATGAAGGGACTTCGCTAGCGATATGTTGGGATTTTCCGTTCCCCAAAACCGGTAATTTTGCTTGTTTACGTACCCATTTATCCAAAAATGTGCTTCATCGGAATAAATAATCAATTTCTCATTAAGTTCTTCGGCTTCAAACATTCCCATAATAGTGTTACAAAATTCGATGCGTTTCATCATGGCATGTTCAGTTAATAATTGATGAGTGCTTATTTTGTACGGATGAAACTTTAAAAATATTTCAAAATGTTGTATAATGATGATTTGGTTATTTTTAAGAGAGAATGACACCTCATCGCGGTCGGTATGGTAGAACAATTATAGATTCCCAAAAATCTCTAAAACGGCTCTTCAGATCCCGTCGAAACTTTGCCAAACGACGTCAAATAGATAGACGAACAGCTGTCTGCCCCTCAAATTTTCTGAATTTGAGGAAAAAAAACTAAATTGGCTTATGATAAGCCAATCTACATTTTTTTTCTCAAATTCAGAAAAATCGAGGGGTTGACAGCTATTCGTCTATCTATTTGACGTCGTTTGGCAAAGTTTCGACGGGATCTAAAGAGCCGTTTCAGAGATTTTTGGGAATCTATAATTGTTCTACCATACCGACCGCGATGGGGTGTCATTCCCTCTTAATGCTTGAGCAGCTTTCCGAATCGAATCATTTGGATTTTGTTTGAAATAATTCTCGACTTCGTTGATCTTCTCTGGTGTAGTCATCGTAACAGATGGACCTGGCAACTCGTGTATACGGTCCTGGAGTGTACCATACTTCACGAAGTTATCGATTATCCTACAAACATTAACGTAAAATTACTTCAATGCAGTTTAATTGAATTGAAACACAAGTTGTGTGATAGATAAATATGAATAAATATTAAATTCTTACCTTTGCAGAGTGTTTTCGCTGGCAGCTCTACGAGTTCCAAACTTCGTACGAAACCCTCTTTACGCATTACTATAAATTTTTCCCCTCGAGAAGAAGCACTCGATAAGATATACTTTTTCTTCCGTAGTGAGCTCACTCATTGTGACGCACGCGTACTTGCTTCAACCACGGCTGAAATAAAACTGCGCTTTAGAAAAAGGGACCCCTATTGAATTCATGGAGGGAAGAGACATTTAGTTTTAGCAACTTCCTATTTCACACCCTGTATATTTTGTCAGTGATAAATCCCAGGAGCACAATATGATGGCGATATGCATGTTTCTCAGTAATACATTCCATGACGGCAATATGCATGTTTTCAGTGATACATTCGGTGAACGCAATATGTCGGTGATATGCATATTTCTCACAAGGAACATCCCTCAGGTGTCCGCCTCCGATTTTGTTGAAAGTCATATATGTTATAGAGCATCGAAAACTTCGAGACACGTATTTTTTTATCGGCAGGAAAACGGATTTAAGGGGGGAAACCGCCCCTCAGAGAAAGGCGAGTCGAGGGGTGATTTTGCAGTTTCACTCAGAAGCAATCCATCGATCTTAATGAGACAAAAACGATAATTCTTCTACTGAAAAGCGATGAAAAATCCACTATGAAAATGTTAAGAAAAAGATAAATTAGGGGGTAAACCACCCCGCAATTTGCCTTTTTTCACCCCACACTTGAGAGGGTTGTATACAAATTAATAAAAAAGGGATCATTTTGAAGGGCAATTAAAATTAAAGTTAACGGGTTTTTGCGTTTTAGGGGCATAGCAAATTTAAGGGGGTAAACCACCCCTCACATAAATTTATTTATCATAGTCGTTTTTTCTGTGTTTAATGTATATCCGCTGATTTTAAATACAGTACTACCTCTCTAAGAGAGCGGTCTAGGGCGGTTAGGGGAAGAAATTCTCGAGAAATTCGTCGCCGAAGCCTTCCCCCACCGCTAGGTTAGCGCGCTCGAAAATCGCGCATGTGGTAGCGTGTATGTGTTTCTCCACTCGAACTCGATAAGAGAGCGCCAGCTGATCACGAAAATGAAGCCGTCTCTACGATTCTTGCGGACGTCAACAGGACTCTATACTCTGATGTATAGTATATATGTTATGAAAACATACATATTGTACATGCTGTACGATATTTGCATTTATTACTACTACTCATAAACATATCTCTAGTATAATGTAGCCTCGATAATTTTGATCAATATCAATAATATTCTATGCTGTGTTAATGTCTATTAAAATATATTTTACTTGCATTAAATTACTACTTGAAATTTAATTATGGTGCATGTTTTTTTCTTCCACTTTACGGCTCAAACGTATATATTATTATACAAAGGAATATTATCCATTTGACAATCGTGCGACGTGCGATTTTCTGAAATCGCTCGCGATCTCTTATCGAGTTGTCCGCGACAAACTCGAGAGGCCTCGGGTACACTGGACAGCTCGAGCTAGGTGGGGGAAGCCATAAAATGCGCTCAAGCGGAACGGCGGGGAAATTCTCTCTTAGCGAGGGCTCTCTTAGAGAGGTAGTACTGTATTTCTATAAGCCACAATTTAATGTTTTATCATATTTCAAAATTATTACATTCGTCTTAAGGGGTAACGACCCCTCTGACGAGAAACATCATTGAAGTATCCCCTTTCGATTTCGTTGAAACTCATATATGTGGTAAAGCATTGCAAACTATTAACATGTTTTTTTTTGTATCGGCAGAAAAACGGTGTTAGGGGATGAAACCACCCCTCAAAGTTTCTCCCACAAGCAGTCCTTCATCTGAATGAAACAAAATCGAAAATTCCTCTAATATGAAGCGATGAAAAATCCACTACAAGAGTGTTGATTAGAAATATAATTAAGGAGTAAACCACCCCTCCATTTGCCGTTTTTCACCCCACGCTTAAGAGGGTTGTATGAAAATTAATAAAACAGGTATCATTTTGAAGGGGAATCAAAATTCAAGTTGACGCGTTCTTGCATTTCATCGGGACAGCAAATTTAAAGGGGTACACCACCCCTAACATAAATTTGTTCATTTCCATTCATTTAAAAACCAGAAGATTTTAAAAATCCTGTTACCTTTGGTTTTGGTAAACCGAACACACATTGTGAAATACCCGGTTGCAATAATTTGGCCATTATCAGATGTGCATGGTGCAAAAAGTCGTTGTGTTTAAAAGATTTTTTTGACGATTATCATTATTGCAGGAATTATGAGCCATGATTGTTGATGGTTGATAGTTGATAGACGAGAAAAAGTATATATCACAAGAAAATGATTTGACGGCATATGACTGCGATACTTGTCACAAGTACTATTAATTAAATCAGCTGATATGATTCCCAAATGAAACATGTCAAAAAATATTTAAAACAGGTTCGTTAACCTACTGTAAAACCCTCAGTTTCATTAATATGTTTAATTAAATAAACGGTAAAATAATAAAAAATATACATTCCTCCACAAAACTACGTCGCTGGCTAAATTATCGCTTGATCCAGGCGCATCATCGTTCCGAAATATACGAAGTGAGCCTTATAACTTATTCTGGAAATTATTATAATTAATGATATAGTAGAAGTGTATGTTTATTCCTATGGAGATGCTTAATGGACGTGCATATTAAAATCGGAAGCGTTTCGACACGAAAATATGAGTCTTATAAGTAAGGGGTAACCCCACGTCCCCGCTCCCAAAGTACCACTCCTAAAGCTCAAAACGAATATGCCTGCACACACAAACATAAAATTGATATTACCGATGAAATGAAAACAGTTTTAACGAAATTCGTGAAACCTTTCGCGAAACTTCAAATGAAAATCAATTAGAGGGGATAGTTTACCATTAAAATGTAAAAATTTAAAAACGTAATAATTTATAAACGCGGGAGAATATTTTGAATCCGCGCATACATTTTAAACACAGAAAACACGAGGGTGATGAACAAATTTATGTTAGGGGTGGTTTACCCCCTTTAATTTGCTGTCCCCCTGAAACGCAAATTTAAGGGAGGAATCAAAATTCCCCTTCAAAATGATGCCTGTTTTATTAATTTTCATACAACCCTCTTAAGCGTGGGGTGAAAAAAGGCAAATGGAGGGGTGGTTTACCCCTTAATTGTATTTCTAATCAACACTCTTGTAGTGGATTTTTCATCGCTTGATATTAGAGAAATTTTCGATTTTGTTTCATTCAGATCGGTGGACTGCTTGTGGGAGAAACTTTGAGGGGTGGTTTCATCCCCTAACACCGTTTTTCTGCCGATACAAAAAAAACATGTTAATAGTTTGCAATGCTTTACCACATATATGAGTTTTAACGAAATCGAAAGCGGATACTTCAATGATGTTTCTCGTCAGAGGGGTAGTTACCCCTTAAGACGAATGTAATAATTTTGAAATATGATAAAATATTAAATTGTAGCTTATAGAAATATTTAAAATCAGCGGATACAATTTAAACACAGAAAAAAAGACCATGATAAATAAATTTATGTTAGGAGTGGTTTACCCCCTTAAATTTACTATGCCGCCAAAACGCAAAAACCGGTCAACTTTAATGTTGATTGCCCTTCAAAATGATACCTGTTTTATTAATTTGCATACAACCCTCTTAAGTGTGGGGTGAAAAAAGGCAAATTGAGGGGCGTTTTACCCCCTAATTTAATTTTTTCTTAACATTTTCATAGTAGATTTTTCATCCCTTTTCATTAGAAGAATTTTTGTTTTTGTTTCATTCAGATCGGTGGATTGCTTCTGGGTACAACTGCAAAATCACCCCTCGACACGCCTTTCTTCGAGGGGTGGTTTCCCCCCTTAAATCCGGTTTTCCGCCGATAAAAAAAAATACATGTCTTAAAGTTTTCGATGCTCTATCACATATATGAGTTTCAACAAAATCGGAGGCGGACACCTGAGGGATGTTCCTCGTCAATGATACATCCCATGAGCGCAATTTGACGGCGATATGTGTGTTTCTGTGATACATCCTATGACGGCAGTATGCATGTTTCCAACAAGGAGAAGGCAGACCCTGGATGTCGCGAATCGGGTTCTCCTTTCTCGTGGTGAAAGTTGAAGACCTCCAAATTAACGTCGTTTTTTTATTTTTGTTCCAATAGGCCTTAGTTGCTGAGATATCGCGATTCGAAAATTTGGGAGTTTCGTCTCGCGCGTAGAGTACTTCAGCGTTGATGCTTGAGACAAGGGCGGCCGTAGCTAATATGGTAAGACGACAGATCGGCACTCTGAAAGTTCACGGTTCGCTTCGCCATACTTTTTTTTATCCAATTCTTTTTTATTTTATAATCTCTCATAAGACTTTGCATGTGCAGGTAAATAAGAAAATTCGAAAATATGTATTACTAGTTTTATTTATTTATTATATTAAAATAATTAATCCAATAATGAAGTGACAATTACATAGCAAA
This sequence comes from Ophion obscuratus, assembly GCA_964007375.1. Taxonomy (NCBI): domain Eukaryota; kingdom Metazoa; phylum Arthropoda; class Insecta; order Hymenoptera; family Ichneumonidae; genus Ophion; species Ophion obscuratus. Next base: position 59,444,011 of record OZ023312.1, read on the forward strand.
ATAATATTGTATAACAAATAATTAATCTAATAATCAAGTCACAATTACAAAGCAAAAGAATATTGTATAACAAATAATTCATCTATTAATCACGTCACAATAAGAAACCAAAATAATATGGTATGAAAAATAAATAATTAATCTAATTCACAGGAAAGCATATTTGAAGATATACATCTTCAAATATGCTTTCCTGAAAGAATCCACAAGGTTAAATGTGGTTTCGGTGGTATTGCGTTCATTTTATGTTCGTGGTGTCGTAAGCCTTTGTGCTTCCCTTGCGTTTACAATGATTAATACCCTCCAATTTGTCATCATACTGATCTGATAGAAGAAGAATTAGAATAATTACCTGCCGCGAAATTGGCAAGTGTGAATTAGATTAATTATTTATTTTTTATACCATATTATTTTGCTTTGTAATTGTGATTTGATTATAAGATTAATTATTTGTTATACAATATTATTTTGCTATGTAATTGTGACTTCATTATTGAATTAATTATTTTAATATAATAGATAAATAAAATTAGTAATACATATTTTCGAATTGACTTCTTTACCTGCACATGCAAAGTCTTATGGAGATTATAAAATAAAGATAAAAATTAAATAAAAAAAGCATGTGGACGCCAACCGTGAATTTTCAGAGTGCCAGTCCGTTGTCTGACCGTATCAGGTACGGCCGCTCTTGTCTCAAGCGTCAATGCTCAACGTACTCTTCGCGCGAGCCGAAACTCCCAAATTTTCAAATCGCGATATCTCAGCAACTAAGGCCTATTGGAACAAAAATCAAAAACGACGTTAATTCAGAGGTCTTCAACTTTCACCACGCGAAAGGAGAACCCGATTCGCGACATCCAGGCTCTGCCTTGTCCTTGTAAGTGATATATTCGATGAGGGCAATATGACGGCGATATGTATATTCGTCAGTGATACATCCCATAAGCGCAATATGACGGCGATATGTCTATTCGTCAGCGATACATCCCATAAGCGCAATATGACGGCGATATGTCTATTCGTCAGTGATACATCCCATAAGCGCAATATGACGGCGATATGCATCCAAATACAGAATGATACAAATAGGCAGACACAAAGGAAATTTGCACAAGTGTTAGAATGGCGAGGTGGGTTGCGCGCTCGGCTCTCGAATTAGAAGACGTGGTTCAAACCGTAAGTAGGTACAAAATTTAACTAGGCAGAATACGTTTTAAATCCATTTATCATATAGGCAGGAACATCAATAAAGCGTATGGGGATAATAAAAATCCTACCAGATGAGAAGAATATGTGGCTTCCGGATGGAGGCCGTGTTGAGGTTCAGCGTTGTGCCGACGTTTCGCAAACGTTACAGTCTGCATCATCAGGGCTGAGAGCTCCGATACTGAAGCTCTCGTGTCTCAGACTCAATCCTACCAGATTTTATTTATTTATATTTTTGGATTTTTTTTTTCACGCTATGACACTCATATGAGCTCCATATGAGGACAGCATAGTTACGTCACGCCATGCCGCTAATATGAGCTACTTATGAGCACAGCATAGTTCCGTCACGCCATGTCGCTAATATGAGCTCCGTATGAGCATGACAGTTTCTTCACGCCGCGACACCTGTATGAGCTCCATGTTAGATCACTAGACTCACTTATTGTTAGATATTCGTGAGCCGAATTTGCTAGCCTAATGAATTCACTGTATGTATATTCGCGTAAGAACAACTTTGCTACATTTGGATGTATTATTGTGAATCATCATGTGATGCAAATATGACTTCAACGGAAGCACTCATAAGAGATACACAGCTATGAGACTTTCTATGCCGCAGTGATAAAACATATGATGTCAATATGAGGTACATCCGTCTATCTGGGTTAGTAAACTGGCGTAGGAAATGAATAATTGTTTTTGAAGAAAGTAAATTGTGTATCGTACTTGTAATGCTTTGAAAATGTAAAAAATAAATAAGAAATTGCAACCAAACATTCAAACTTACCTAGCCTCTCCGTTTTATTTCATTTTGGATTTTTGTTGTTGTCAGAAACATTTACTCTGTGAGGTGGTCTAAACACAACAGAAGTTAGCTTCAATTAGCAAACCGTTTCGTCATTAGCATAACTGCGTACTCTTATCGCCTGCGTACTCCTATACCAACTGAGCCTACATTTCAACCATTTGCAACATAACGCTGGACAAACAAACACACAACTAATAAAAGATTTCTGTTCTCTGGAAATGTGACTCATTTTTCTTCTCGTAGTACATCGCGCGTTTTCGCTGATACGAATACACGTTTTGTCCGTATTGTTGCTGTTGTATCTTATTATATTGCGGTACAAGACCGCGTTAAAGGTGTCGTGAGATGAGCAAACATAAAATAAACAAGGGGGAAAATGATGTGGGTGTGTCTGGGGGTTTTAGGCCTGGAAAGAAGAACGGAGGGGAAGTCACTGCTTTTTTGCGCTGTCATTTCGTGTGCTTCGCGAGCTTTTTCTCTGCATATATTATACAACTTTGGTCGCACATCTTCAACATCCAAAGTGAACGTTCGATTTATATCGCTAATGGACATCTCCATGAATATTTAGCTGGGCTGCTCGTATCCAAATAAAGGGAAAGCTTTTGATTCGGTTGATTCTGCAGACGCTTGAAATTGTACATTTCATACTCACGAACACATATACATGCAGCTGGTATATCAGGTGTTGTAAAGTTAACAAGAATATTGCCCAGTTGAACGTTGAGTACTCAAAGTTCTTGTAGGGTTGATACATTGTAGAATTAATGCATATTGCAAATCCCTCATTGTGCAGTTGATGCAAATCCGAATAAATACGTTGTAGGGATAATCATAAGGCTAGATCATTGTAGAGGTTCAATATTGCAAACTTCAGACTCTTGTACAGTTGGTGGATTTCCGGTTTGCACAGATGAGAAATAAGTCATTGTAAAGTTGAAAAACGGACTTGCAGCGTTGTAGAGATAAACATTGTGGAAACGAGATCCTCCCTTTTTTGTAGGTAACATTTTTTTAATATCCTTAAGGGGTGAGATGCAGTGAGAGGCGTGAAAAAAAGAGCATTTTCAATAATTTTTTTGTTAGCGTAATTAAATTTGTTTTACAAAAGTGGTTACATAGGCTTTTTATGTTACATTTCAACTCGACTTGTACAAATTTTCAAAGAAAAATATTGATTATTTATAAAAATATCGCCATCTTTGTCGGACCCCCTGCGGCATGTAGTGCTTTGCGGTGACCATCATACAATTATACTGGATTATCTGAAATTAAAAAAAATCATTAGTTTAATAATAAATCTGGTCCTTAATCGAAGTTTTTTTTTCAAAACTTAACAAAATGGCGGCTTCCGACAGATAACTTTCTATTTTCGACCAAAAAATCGCTCGTTTATGGTAAAATTTGATTTCAATTTTCAACAAAAACGAAAATCCTTCGATTAAGGACTAGTTTTAAAGCTATCAATAAGCACACCAAATTTCATCAAAATCCATCGAATGGTTTTTGAATTATAGTGGTCACCGACTTGAAAAACATAGTTTCGAGAAAACGCGTTCAAAGTTTTTCGATGTGAATACGGTATTATATGTTCGTAAAATGTTAAGCTTGACGGATGAAACTAAACTGTTTGTATGTATTTTGATCCGCTGAATCCGAATATTTCTTGCCGAAAAGCCGAGCATTCAATTGTTTATTGCCAATTGTTAAAACATTTTTTTTAATTAAAGTTTTTCGGGATAAATTATTTTTTTAATCATTTTGGGCAATTTTAAAACGAAAGTATTCTTTATAAAATTTTTCTAAAGTTCATAATTTTTGAGTAATCAATTTTTGAAAATTTCTGAAAGAGTTTGTTTGGATCAAAAAAATGCCACATGCCAGAAAAGTTCGACGCTATTGTTGGTTACTGTTGGTTACTGCGGAAGCAGTAACAAAGAAAATTGATTTATAGACATAAGAAAATTCATAAGAAATTTGAATCTAGACAAAACTTCTACAAATTATCACTCATTATGATACGCTGTACAGATAAATAATAATAACGAAATAGAGAAATTAATTCAATATGGTTTTTGTTGTTGCGGAAGTACAAAAATTAAGATAATATTTTTTTTTCGTTGTGGCACCACTAACTAACAAAATGCATTTATAGACACAAGAAAATTGATACGAATTTTTAATCACGACAAAAATTTTACAAATTATCACACATCATATTCACACTCATGATATGCTGTACAGATAGAGAAGAATAACGAAATACAGAAATTAAGACAATACTTTTGTTTCTTTGCGGAAGCAGTAACAGAATTTGTTTATAGACACAAGAAAATTCATAACAATTTTGAATCCAGACAAAAGTTTTACAAATGATCACACTTCATGTTCACATATTATGATACGCTGCACAGGTAAAGAATAATAACGAAATACCGAAATTAAGTCAATATCTTTTTTTTTCGTTAGGGAAGCAGTAACAAACAAAATTTATTTATAATCACAAGAAAATACATAACACTCTTTTGATAGTTTTTGCCGCAGATCACGATAAATAGATTCTATACCGAGACATAATTATTTGTTATTAATCACGAAATTCGTTAGTGCGCACGGTTCGCACACGCTTTATTCCAACATGGATGACTTGCGGGAATCATCGATGGCGGATGGCGTCGGTTGCGTTTTTGTCGCTCAGTTCATTTCGGTTCGGAGATCTAGCAGCGACGCACACGGTGAACCACTAATAACTGGATTTCCGTGGACGCTTTCGAATCGTGATCGCCGTAAGCGTTCGTACTCCTTACCTCTAGTTTTCTTGCGACGATTGCTAAGCGCGCGTGTGCGTGGGTGTGTGTATGTGTGTTCGTTACGCCGCGCCGGCCGGGGCAAACACAAGAAACAAAACCTTCTCGCACGCGGTTCGGTTGTAACCAGGGGGCGGCACCTCCTATCACTTACCGTATATAAAAATGCTACGCTTTTTGACCGCTTCATTTAGTTCTACCTCTCCCCGTGGCGCTAGTAGGTCACTGACAATATTCTTACTGCGCAGGCGCGGGGCCCGCACGGCGTACTTAACCACCCCGACGCCGAATATGACTGTTTTGACGTTTGGATTTTAAGCCGCGGTGCGGAATGGATGAAATTGCCAAAAATACTTATACTCGGGCGCTAATGCCGTGTTTTGTGCACGGTTGTACCTCAGAGTACCCGCGTAATCCTGAAACGGTACATTTTTCACCGTACCAGCCGATCCTCACATTCGAAGGCTATGTAAAGTCGTCGAATTATAAATGTGCGTGTGTGTATATATTCATAGCCCCTGCGCGCGCATCAGGATTGTTCGAGAACAACTAGCGCTGCGAGTGGCAGAGTAGGACACTACAAACAGAGAATAATAAAAAATTCTGAAAGGTGCCAGCCTGCTGGCCGTAACGCAAACACTTTATCTCTATGTGGGTGTATCCCCCCGTGGAAATTTATATACGCAAAAAATATACTGTAAATTCATTTGATTAATAATTATCATATATGTAAAATGTATTCCATATATTGAAAACATATGTTGCATATATGTGCCAAATTCTAATTTTCGTAACGTTTTTATATATGAGATGTATATGCGTGGTATTACTGTATATCAATGTATCATATATCAATGATATGTGTAGCATTTACCCTGCATATATACCACATATATTTAGCATATATGTTGCATACACACTGCATACATACCACATATATACAGATATGCGTAGCATATCTGTATATAGTGTTTATATGTAATAGTGTACTTTAACTGTAAGTCAAGTTTTTTTGAGTTTAAGTTTAAGTTTTATTAAGTTTAACTGTAATAGTGTTTATACACAGCATATATTTCTTGTCAGAAATATGTATCAAAAATGTATGCGCCATATATGACGCATAAATGACACATATATGAGTCATATATGACGCATACATTATTGATATATTTTTCTGACAGAAAAATAGATTGAAAATATATCGAAAATATATGCGTCGTATATGCCTCATGTATGCATCATATATAGTGTTTATACGTAGCATATATTTTTTTGGTCAGAAAAATATATCGAAAATATATGGGTCATATATGCGTCATATATTTGGTGCATATATACTGAATATATTCGTATTATTCTATTTTTCGTCACTATATATTCGACCAATATATATATATATATATATATGTAGCATATATTTTCTGCATATATTTTAAATACATAAATTTCCATGGGGGTCGCACAATGCACACAATTATGCTTAGCGACGATGGTACGCTTGTATTGGAAACATGCGCTCGCTCGGCAGGAGAGCGATCAAACTGTTACATTTTACATTGTATATCCAAATGGCATCGAATCGATTTCTTTTTTCGACGACGGTCATCGGTGGAAATTTCATGACAATTGAACTATCTGGAGAACGGGGTTTGTTAGAGACTCGTCTTGTGGAAGGGTGCTGGCATTTTCCCATGCTTTCTTAACGAATTTAAACAAATAACCTCCAGCAATATTTGTAATCTCGATGCCGCGTATCGTCGACGAATTTAATCTCTGCCGAAATCTCGAGCGAACGAAATTGCTCGAAGCTCACTCTATAAACGAGTGGTAAAATATTACAATGCTCATCGATTAAATAAATGCGTTTGGCATTTTTATCTCTGCCAGGGTTCATCTTCGGCAGCATCTTTGAAGGTCATCTTCTCGAGCTGTACAGAAGAGCGGTGAAATTTTTCGATCGCGAATTGTATAAACAAATGGCCTCGAATCGATTTTTTTTTATCGACGACGGTCATCGGTGGAAATTGTGCTATTTTCTAGCAAACCCCGTTTGCTAGAAAATTCAACTGTAATAAGTTTGCTTGCTTATCGTCGACGAATTCGATCGCTGCCAAAATCTCGAGCGAACGAGTTTGCTCGTAACTAATTTTACAAAAAAGTAGTACAATTTTACAACGCTCACTGTTTAAACAAATGCGTTCGGCATTTTTATCTCTGCCAAGGTTCATCTTCGACAGGTTCTTGAAGAGTCAACTTTGCGAGCAATCAACATCACTAGCCTCCCTCTACGGAAGAGCGGTGCAATATTGCGATCGTGAATTGTGTAAACAAATGCTCTCGAATCGATTTCTTTTGTCGACGGCGGTCATCGGTGGAAATTTCTTTACGGTTGAACTTTCTAGCAAACCCTGTTTGCTAGAGACTCGTATTGTGGAAGGGTATTGGAATTTTCCCATTCTTTTTAAACTAAGTTAAACAAATAAGCTCGAAGACTATTTGGTATCTAGATGCCGCTTATCGTCGACAAATTCGATCTCTACTAAAATCTCGGGCGAAGGAGATTACTCGAAATTCACGCTACAAAAGAGTGGTAACATTTTACGTTGATCGTTTGAAAATTCGGCTTCGGTCCGGCCAATGAAGGTTTTCCAAAGTCAGCGATGGAAATAAAAGATGTTTTTCTTATGTTTCGGCCCTCTGGTTCGGGTCCTCTTCAGAAGTTATATTTTTCTCTATAAATTTTGTTACACAAATTTTACAAATCACGTTTGAAAGAGTTAGATATACGAAGGTTTTATGTTATACTTGTGTTATAAAATTGATGTGTCATTTTGTATAACTGTTATGTTAATTCTGTTATGGTTATAGCTATATTGATTTGACATGAATAAGTTCTTGTATTGCGTTAATTATTCTTATGTATCGGTGTTTGAAATGCGTGATGTGTGAGAAAGTGGTATATTATAATATGGAGTTATAAAGAGATGAAATATGAGAAATGACTAACCTCGATGTCGTTGATATTTCTGGCTTTTGTGTATATTTGGAACATTATTTCAAAAGACAGTATTTATGGGCGTAAATGCTGTTTTGTTGGAGTATACTCAATAGATAGAAGAATGTATTGTTTTTTTAGCGATTTTTATCATCTGTAATGGATAAATAATTATAGAAAGTTTTGTGTTTTATTTGTGAAAATTTAATAAACGTGATTGATTTGAGAGAAATTTTAATAAAGTATCAAATGACTATGATGATTACCTACTGAGTTAGGATCTTAAAAAGAAATTTGTTTCTTCCAAAATATGCAAAAACTCGAAATTGACATTATTCCGTTCCATTTTGAGTTGTGTGATCACAGAAAGTTCGAGAGAAACTGAGAGTGAGCCACGCGGCCTGTTGTAAATTATACACTCAGAAAAAAGATTGATCAAGGACAAAGAAGTTTGTTTCCCGGCGAATAAGTTTTCTTATTCGTATGTCGGCCTATTACGATTTTATTAACAGCTGAAAAAGTTTTTTCTTTAAGTTTATGTTTAATATTTACTAAGATTTTTTCTTAACATCTAACAGGATATATAAGTTAGAAGAAGTAGGTGTTTTATATCCGACAAATAGAGTTTTTCTTAACATCTAATAGGATTCTTCATAATCCCCCAGCTGGTTTTTTCGAGGAATTGTGTCATTCCATCCGTCATTATTTACTCACTTGAACGTTTTTTTCTCACTTTATATACTTACTTACACTTAAATAATTCCTCACATTCAATGTTCTCACTTCCGAAACGCAAAATTGACACTTGGGCCAAAAGCATTGGCATAGGAAGAAGCTACATGGTAAGCAAGCGTATGCGTGAGCTACATCTGACGAGCGGCCTGCTGTCGAGCCCGTCGCGTTGAAGGGCAAAGTGCGCATGCGCGCATTAGTACCATAGTCGCGGAATAAGGGGTTTTCGTGATTGGAAAGTAGTATTTATTTGATTTGAGGAAATATTTATTCGAATTTTCTATTTCAAATATGGCTTTTAATTGATGTGAAAAATCGGCACGTAAAAAAACATATTTAGTGACGCCGAATAAGTGCTGTAGTTACAATCACATAAAAACTGTCTCCATACGAGTAAACATTTATTAATTTCTAATAAATTATGTTCTAATGTGCCAATTTATTAGAACATAATAAATCTTTTTTCTGAGTGTACCACCGCCAGTCCTCCGAATTCGCTCGGAATATTTCAGAGTCGATTTTCTCGAAAACTTCTGGCCATCTAGCCCAATGGCTTTGGGAAATTGTTATTCGAGGGCAGACCTTTCAGTACGAAAAGTGGCAAAAATTACAAAAATGCGAATCTCGTAACATCCCATTGTTAGTTCCAAGATTAATTTTACGATAGTTCTACTGCGTTTCGCGGAGAGAGTATGAAGTTAAAGTTTGTATCGTTGGAACGCAACGAAAATTAATATTTGTGAATTCCATTCATTTCTTTTGGCAAACTTTGCTTACAAAAATCTTCTAACCGTTTTTTAAGATATTTATTTAACGATCTACAATGTAAATCTAAAAAAAAGATTTTCTATAACAATAAAAATATGGAAAATAAAATGTAAACAAGAGCTTTCGTTGCGTTCCAACGATGCAAACTTCAACAGCATGGAGAGGGTTGCCAGAAAACCAGTAGTGCTATAGCGACTCGTGCACCGCCATTTTCTATTCTTTTGACAAATCAACTTTTTTTTTGCATACTTGAATATATACCTAATAAAGCCTAAAAGTTCTTTTGACCATGTATTTTATTGTTTTCTTTTTTAAAAAATCCAAAGAATCCAACAGTCGAAAATGGGCAGTGACGGTGGTGTCCTCCTTCCTTGACACACTGCCTCATTTTGACCTGAACGATTCGTTTTTAAATGCTCACTTTCCCAAAGTTGAAAGTTTTCCATAATTTGTTTACAGCAATTCAATTTTAAGCTTTCCGACTTGCCCTATGGAAAGGTGGAGGCATCTTACCATTCTTTTTAATAAATTTAAACAAATACCTTGACCACGATGTATATACACCTTGTCCACCGCTTGCCTCACGAAGCCATACGTACGGAGCTGATGCACCAGACGACGGAGATTCAGCCTGGATAGTGGCTTATTCTCCTCGAAAAGTTTCATCGGCAATATTTTGTCTATAGTCCACCAGTATTGGAGACCGGAGAAGAAACTCTGTGTTGCGTTGGTCACGACATTGCTCGGACCATAGAGAACATACTTTCCCATGGGCTTCAAAAGGACACAATCAAGAACAATGTTAGCACTCTCTCTAGGAGATGATCAATTGTGCCGGCCGACTTGAGCTCCTTTCGATTTGCTACAAACACCGGAGATTGTGACGTTGTCGACCGTATTTGGCAATTGAACGACTGCCTGGCGCACACCTCCGCCGGCGCTGCGGATCGGAACAGTCTTACCAGGCATAACCCGTGAAAAAATTGCCGGCGCTTAAGATGCAGCCGACGCTTGGTACGATATTCAGCACCAACCACTAATACCCAGTGTTGGCCCTTTAGGTATATGGGCCAATGATTTGGCCATGATTCTGCCAGTGCTTATTTGAAGCATGGCAAACCAACGAACGCCCAACCTTGGGCCAAATATCGATTACCAACTGTCAGCCAACTATCGGGTCCCAGTGTTGGCCCCGAACATGGGCCAATCGGTTGATCATGAGTTTGCCAGTCTTGAATTGAAGCTCGGCACACCATCGAAGAGCCAACGCTGGGCCATTACTAATTAATGACCGTCGGCCAATTGCTGGGGCGAGCGCAGGGCCTGAGTCTGAGCCAATCGTTTGACCGTGGTATTGCCAATGCTTATTTTTAGCATGGCAAACTGACGAATTGCCAATCCTGGCCCAACACTGGCGTTGAACGGCATAGTCCATACATATATACAAGAATGCTTTTTTACGTATATTATTATTATATATATTTTTATTATCGCTGCATGCAATTTTCTACGTCCTGGGGTGAGAAAAACTCATAATAACTGTTATCTGAAATTCACTTTATTAAAAATAAAATTGAATTGTACTAAAGTTTTGTGGTGTATTAGAAAAATCCCCAGTTATTATGACAGTATTAAGAAACGTCGAATGTTAAAACGACGACAAAAATTAGAAGACTCTTTACAGCAGGTTAGGATCAGAGGCAACAAAACAAAGAGACAAGTAGATAGTGAAACTAATTTGGAAACATTCCACGAACAAGTGATTGTGCATAACGATGTTAGTGAATCTAATAATGCCTTCGATGAGCAATCATCGAGTACAGAAAATTGTGAATCTGATCGATTATTTGCTAAGCATTGGGTTGTTTTGACAGCCATACACAGGGCCAACACTAGCCCGAATATTGCCCCGACAATATGAAGCCGACCTTAGTATGGGCCGGTGACCACGCCAACCGTCAGCCAATAATCGTGATCTCTTTAGCCCCGTTGGGCCAGTACCCGGTCAACTGTTAGGATTTCCGGTAAGCCTACTATTGGCCAACCGTACATCCCAGCGTTGGGCCGAAGAGATCATTCCTACCTTAGCGCAACACTAAACCGGTAGTGCTGCCGTTCATCGGCCAATGGTAGAATGTGATTGGCGCGACACTGGCTCGAGGTTGGGTTGGTTGCGTCGTTTTTCACGGGAATACATGCAACCTTGAAACAGTAGTACGTAAACGACGGTGTAGTTCATGTTCAGTTGCCGCATCCAAGTAGCTCGTTCCGGCTGGCAGAGGAAAAACCGAGGTAGCCGGAACCGCGATGAGCTCCGAACAGTTAGAACTTTTTGACTCCCTTGCCAACGGCCTTCATATCATCAGCGCACTCGGAACCAATGATGAACGGAGTCCTCGGTGGAGAATCGATGACTCGGTGTCATAAGATCCTGGAAGTTGAGGCAACATTCTTTGACCTGGATAAGCACCTCACCCTTGACTTCCGGTGTTTTCTCTTTCGGTTTCTCGGTGTCACTATGTTCCTCAATTTTCTTCTTCGTGCAACCGGCTGCGGCGGTTTTCTCGTCGATCATTTCTTCGTCGAGCTTCGTTGTCGGGATGTCTCTTCGGTGGTGTGCCGGCGTCCTGAGGCCGGACCTCGACCACTGGGCTCGTTTCGTTCTTCACAGCAAACAAAAACTTACCAAAGCGCGACGGAAAACAAACTCCACTTTATTACACACTATTACACATCGTATGAAATATATTTCGAACGAATGTGCGAGGTTATAGATCCTGCTTTCGACCGGTCTAAAAAAATTGTTCCGGAAGGAGGCAAGCGCGGTCAGTAAAAACAGAAAGAAGCGACCTGCGCGCCGCCAGTGAGAAAATAGATTAACTAAATAGTCCTCCTGGTAGATAATACAGGGTGTGCCAGAGAAACTTACTTATTTGAAAGGTCAATAAAAACAAAAGTACTTCAATTATTGTTTTAAATTTTTTTTTATTTGAGAATACAATATCCCAATTTTTTTTTCATGCAGTCTTGAAAATGACATCGGATAAATGGCGACCCCCATTGCGCATACACTGATGAAGTCGATTTTTGAAATTCGTATCCACTCTTTGCAGCATATCAATCGGTATGTTGGCAATGGCGTCGCGAATGTTGTTCTTGAGGTGTGCTATGGTCCGTGGTCGATCGACATAAACCAGAGATTTCAAATAACCCCATAAAAATAAATCGCATGGAGTCAAATCTGGAGAGCGTGCCGGCCATTGGAGATCGCCTCTGAGAGAGATGAGGCGGTCGGGGAAATGTTGTCGCAACAAATTCATTGAGTCTCGTGCTGTGTGTGCTGTGGCTCCATCTTGCTGAAACCACACGTTCCTAACGTTCATTTCTTCGAGTCTTGGAAGAAAAAATTCCTCGATCATGTTCCTGTAACGAGCTCCATTCACGGTAACTGCGCGTTCGTTTTCTTCAAAAAAATAAGGACCAATTATTCCCATTACCGACATCGCACACCAGACAGCAACTCGCTCACAATTAAGTGGCTTCCGGTGAAGCTCACGTGGATTTACACCACACCAATAACGCATGTTTTGCTTGTTGACGCAGCCGGAAATGTGGAAGTGAGCCTCCTCACTGAAAAAAACAACCGCGTCTTCAGGCAGGTTGCCAACCAGCATTTCACATGCATTTTGACGGGCAACAAAATCGCGTTCAGTTAATTATTGCACAACAGCCAATTTATAGGGATGAAATTGAAGGTCTTCATGGAGAATTCGTCGAACAGTGGTGTCAGAAATTCCCATAGCAGCTGCGTGTTTGCGAGCCGAACGCCGGGGAGAACGCACAACTGACTGCCTCACTCTTTCGACATATTCCGGAGTTCTGATGGTCCGTTGAAGTCCATTTCTGGGTTTAGCGACACTTCCACACTCCCGAAATGAGTTAACCCACGACAGAATCGAATTACGGCCAGGAACGAGTCTGTGAGGAGGAATTTCAAAGCGAGCGCGGAAGGCACGTTGCGTAGCAACAAGTGAGCGACCGTTAGAAAAGAAGCTCTCGACTGCGAAGGCCCGCTGCTCTCTAGACCAGAGCATGATGGCAACTGACTGGAGGGAGAAACAAACTTGGGAACTTCCCCCTCCAGATGCGCCCCCTCTCGCCCCTCTACCCGCCCAACTCACCGCGCGGGAATTTTTTCAAATAAGTAAGTTTCTCTGGCGCACCCTGTATTTTGCGCTTTGTTGGTACATTTTTGCTACATTTATGTAAAAAAATTTATAATCTCTTTTCTCCGCCATATGTTCACGAAAACAGGCGAAACAAAGCTTAAAATGTGTGCTTTTCCACTGTCGAGAGCATGGTTTTCGCCAAATTCACGAAAATGCATTGCGATGGTTAATAATTCACAATTTTTCGCATGGTTTCCACAAACTGTAATTTTTTTTCGAAACTATGGAAAATGGCGAGAATCATGCTCTCGGAGAAAGCGTCTTGCATGCACACACCAAATTTCATTGCAATTAATTGTTCCGTTTGGAAGAGTTCCCATTTCAAAATTTCGAAGCGGTCCAAAGCGTGTGGCACATGGCCCTAAGGAAACATTTTACACGCAACTATCAAGAACGTAAGGTACTATTATAGGCACTAAATTAGTCTTATAATTATCATTTAGATCAAATTGAAGTTGAGCAACATTATAATCAAATTTAGCAACATTATAACCAACTTGAACAACACATCTAAATGCGCACACATTTAAACCGTATTTTGGCGCTTTGTTAAAGTAGCCCCAAAAACTGTCAAAGTTATCGTTAATGTCAAACAAACCCCGTTTTACCGTACTTCCAGCGGACCCCAAAAAACGAATAGAGACACGAACCGCATCAAGCGAGTCGTGATGTATTCTTGCGGTGAAAAAAGCACCATATTTCGTTTTACAAGTATTGCAAAATTCCCGCAAATACATCGCTTTAATTACCATCGAATAAAAATAACCGACTTTGAAGTTAGAGGAGGCTAATGCTTAAGCTCCTATATGAAGACGACGTTCAAGGTTGGTTCGGTAAGAATCTTTTGAAATAGAAAAAAAAAGTTTAGTTTGAAAATGAGCTCATTGGATATCACTCTTTCACTAGTTCTTCCGTGCGTATTTTTTTGTTGTTGTTCTTGCCTTACTCTGGATTGACTAGATTATCATAACGCGAGTCTCTAAAGATGCCTCCAGGAATTTTCTTATAAGATATTAAAAGGAAGGTTTGTGCAAAATTCCAGTTCGATCGGGGGGGGGGGGGGGGGGGGGGGGGTTCAGAACCTCATCCCAATTATTTTCAGCGTTTCATATGTCACGTTGATGTACGCGAAAAAATCTATATCTCGAGTACGCCACCCCAAGTTTTGAAAGCGACTTCATTGTCCGACGTATCGGTTTCCGCAAGCACTATTCCGAACTCAAAATACAATTAGGGAGGGCGGGAGGGAGGAAGGGAGGAAGGGAGAGAGAGAGAGAGAGAGAGAGAGAGAGAGATCGCCCAACTAATCAATCTTTTTAAACAACGAAATTCTATGTTACAGTTGCGAGGGTTGCAAAGGTTTCTTCAAGCGGACAGTACGCAAGGATCTCTCGTACGCATGCAGGGAGGAAAAATCTTGCATAATTGACAAGCGACAGAGGAATCGCTGTCAGTACTGTCGATATCAAAAGTGTCTAGCGATGGGAATGAAGAGGGAGGCCGTGCAAGAGGAGCGTCAGCGGACCAAGGAAAGAGATCAGAGTGAGGTTGAGAGTACGAGCAGTTTACACGCCGATATGCCAGTCGAGAGAATATTGGAGGCTGAAAAGAGGGTCGAGTGCAAACTTGAGCATCTAGGAAACTACGAGGTTTGTCATATTTACGAATGTTCTACACTATTAAGGCCATGTATCACACGCTGCAAAATTTCGACGTGGCCGTGACGGCATTGCTGACTTCGTAGTTTTAGGTTACGAGCTGCTGCAAACTACCGCCAGATGTCGCAGCAACCGTCTGCTACTCACACTACAGCAATGAGCAGAGGCCCAATAAGCGACGGTTGCTGCAAGTCCGTGGGTGATGCATGTACATGTGTGCACCTTCACCATGCGGGATCACCGCCGGGGGGAAAACTGATGCACCAGACTTTCAGTATCGTCCATGATATTTTTAGCTACGTTGGTACGATTTCGCTAGTCGATGTGAAAAAATCTCCACTCCAACTTCTCGGTAATTTTTCAATGAAAGCAGTTGAAACAATGCTTAAAATTTGTTTTTTTTTTCACTGTCTTGGGCCTAACCGTCTTGAAATGTGCAGGAATTAGGTGCATCAGTCAGTAATTCCCAATTCATCGTATAGTAGCGACAATATGTGAATTTCTTTTTTTAATAGAAAAAATGTCGATCCCCAGGATTTTTCTGCAACAATAATACATGTACACAATAAATTGAATCTTACTTGATTGAATCGTTTGATCGAAATTGTGGTTGAAAATTTCGAAGTAGTCAGAGCTTGTGATACATGGCCTTAATGGAATGTACAAGACCAACATAACCTCAAACATTTCCCAACCCTGTTTTCTTGTGGATGATTAGGTTTATTGGAAAACACTAAGCACCAGTCTCTGTAGAATTTACTGAAGTAGAGCTTGACCATTTTATTTTGCCCTAAACAAAGGGTGTCTTAAAATGACCTGAGAATTTAATTTGTTAATAAAATGTATTGTTTATTTGAAAAGTATGAAGATTTAAATTTTAATATAAGGTACAAACGTTTAGATCATGTCCGGAATACAAGATCTGATGAATGGCCGCCTCGTCACTTTTGGCAAACGTTCACTCTTTTGACAAATTTTTCAATAACATTTTGGCATAATTGCGGACTAATTTCATTAATGGTGCGTCCAATTGCTTCCTTGAACTCCGAAATGGCCTGTGGATTATTGGCATAAACTTTGCCTTTCGGAAAACCCGAAAGAATGAAGTCCAATGGCGTCAAATCACACGATCTTTACCAATTCACATCGCTGCGGCGCGAGATAACACGACCATGAAACTTCATCTGCAATAACGTTTTTCGGATAAACTTCCGAAAAGTGGAAACCGAATTTCGACCTGAAATTTTGCATACACATTCCTTTTAATGTTATAAGATATGGGGATATCTTATAACATTAAAAGGAATGTGTATGCAACATTTCAGGCCATGCAAATTTCAAACCAGCGAAGATCCGCACAAAGTGGAGAACGCGATAAGATATATAGGTAGAGCCATAGTTGAGCCCGTCAGCTATAGATATTGCAGGCGCGCGATGAAAAAAATACCTTTTAAAAATCGATATCTCGAAAACTATGGCGTGTCGCCAAAAATCCTTTTACCCCTAAAAGGATTTTTGGCGACACGCCATAGTTTTCGAGATATCGATTTTTAAAAGGTATTTTTTTCATCGCGTGCCTGCTATATCTATAGCTGACGGGCTCAACTATGGCTCTACCTATATATTTTATCGCGCTCTCCACTTTGTGCGTATCTTCGCTGGTGTACCCCCCCCCCCCCCCCCACCCGCCAAATCCAGCCGCACTGTCATTTTTGGTGAATGCTAGTTTTATTTGTTTTCACGTTTGATTGAGGATTTATTGGTAACCAAACAAACCCAACGTCGGATGTGTGGAATCGCGAGGTGCGTAGAACACTTGGGTGGGCGCAGGGCATCTCGGATGGGTGTGCGGAATCGTGGGTTACATAAAACACTGGCGTAGACATAGGGCACTTCGCGTGAGTGCGTGGAATCGTGGGGTGCCCAACAAACCCAAAACAAAATTGGATATGTCGAATCGTGGGGTGCGTAGAACACTGGAGTGGGCGCAGGGCATTTCGGATGCGTGTGTGGAATCGTGGGGTGCGTAGAACACTGCGGTGGGCGCAAAGCACCTCTTCCATTTTTTATGCGATTTTTTTTCGTTAAAAAAAATTATTTGATTTTTTTTCGTTCCTTTTTTAATTTTTCGATTTTTTGTTAGTTTTTTTCATTGATTGTTTTTTTTTATTTTGTTATTTTATAATTTTCACTTCGAATCATCCGTATCATAGAGCGAAAGTTGGAGTCCTGCAGGCACCAGTACAACGTATCCGTAAAAATGAGAATTCGCTATACGAGGTTTAACACCATCAGCGCGCCGATCGTGGAAACGTTGGAGCGCTCCTTGTCCCCAGTCTCAAAATCGCCACTTATGAACTGCTTGACCCAATCTTCACACGTTGTTTTTGACGGTACATGTTTGCCGTAGGCCTCCTCAAGTAACCGACGTGCTTCAGCTGCTGTTTTTTAAATTGAAGCAGAAAAGCAATGCTTCCCGCAAATGCTGTTTATTTGGCACATACTTTGACATTATCGAGGTTAGAAAAAAGGTCGTTGTGTTGCGATATTTGTTTATATTACGACTGGGTATTCTTAACAGATGTCCAAGCTATAAACACACCCAATTTTAGACCTGTATGCCGACTACATGTGTCGCCAACGCCATCCATGTGTGAAACCCGGCAACTAAGTTGCGCACCTAGTATAGGTATAGCCATGGCTGAGCCCATCAGCGATAAATATGGTAGGCACGCGATGAAACAAATAACTTTCAAAAATCGATTTCTCGAAAACTATGGCGAGTCGCCAAAAATCCGTTTAGGGGGTATCTTGTAATATTAAAAGGAAGGAGTATGCCAAATTTCAGGTCGAAATTCGATTTCCGCTTTTCGGAAGTACACCCCTTTTTTCTTCAAATCTTCAGTTCTGTTCAAATAAATAATACGTTTTATTAATAAATAAAAGTGTCAGGTCATTTTGAGACACCCTTTATTATTTATCTTTGAGAAATAGCTGTTCGGAAATTCCAGCTATCTCTTTCGCACTCATATGTTATGTTGTACAGCTTCGACTTTGCCTTAACCGCAAACAAGCAGTCGAAACAATTCCGTAAATTTTACATTGCTCGCTTATCTGAGAAATATCGAAACCCATGAAGATGAAAAACAAGCTGAGAAATTTCAACACCACTGTCTTTCGCCGTGTTAATACGTCAGTATGAGGTGATACTTTTTTTACCGAAATTACGAATATCGGGGAACATGCTCCCTTCTGTGGCAATTGGACGTCGGCCCGAAAGATGTCAAATCATTGGGTCCAGCCGTTTGGGAGGAAAGTTTTGAAAACTTTTCTAACTAACATATTGGGTAGCGACTTTTCGAGCTAACATATTCATTAGCGACGTACAGTTTACAAAATCGCAAAACTTCAAAAAATAATTGGTACGGCAGCTGACAAAAATGGTGCATCAAATTTATGTGAGATCGTACGTCTTTGAATATTGTAAGGTTCAATCAAACTCACCGCCTTGTGGCAAATGGAACTCGATGAACGGCACTCGAGACCTTGAGCACGAAAATGTAGATGAAAATGATTACCGAGCGGCGGCTCTTATGATCGATGAGACCGCAGTACGTGTTGTCTCGTAGGCGGTGTCCTTCCGTTAGCCGTATCTTTTTCTGAGAAGTATTCAGATGTGTAAGACGGTGGTAAAAAAAGACGCGTTCCCTTTAGGGTATTCCTTTCGCGGAGGACCTCATTTTGTGAGGTCATAAGGAGAGCCTCACTGAATCATTGATAAAATACAGTGGCGCTTAAGGGGCCTTCTCACTTTAAACCCTAAAAAGGCTATTTTCATGATGCTTTTTTTATAGGTTTATATTATAGATATTGATATAAAAGTTGTTACACTTAATAAATACACTTTCGAAATAATTTTTTTTAAATATATTTATTTAAGTCACTATTTATAGATGTAAGTGATACTTAAAAACATGAAATCTCGGAGATGGATCATCCGAAACAAAAAATCAAATGGTTTCAGATTCAGTATGTTGTTGGCCATAGCGCATATTATACAATTTTTGATATTTGCAAAAATAACAAAATCGCGGACATTTTTCGACAAAACAAAGAAAAAAGAGTTTTGTGACCGATTTTTTTTTAAATAATGGTGAGAATCAATATTCAAAAAAATCCTTGATATGCGCTTTAGCTATAGTTGTATGGAATATGTGCTTAAAATTTCATAAGGATCGGTTCAATAGTTTCAAAGATTTTATCAACAAGCCGTCGAAAAACGTTGTTTCGGGAAAAACGCTTTTAAAATTTGTTTGGTTTACATAAATACAGAAAACTTTTTTTGGGTATTTCGAAAGTGTATTTATTAAGTGTAACAACTTTTATTTCAATATCCATAATAAAAACTATCAACAAAATCGTGAAAATAGCATTTTTTCGCGTCTAAAGTGAGAAGACCTCTTAATAAAAATAAGTTACAGTCAATTATTATATCCCACAATGAAACGGAATAAAAAAATTCGCGCCATTTTAATAGATTTAGGCATTTTTTCTGAAAATTCGCGGCTACGAAAATTCGTCTGCTGGTCCCATTTTTCTAATTTTTATTATTAATATTTTCTTTAAATATTCGGTGTTTCCTGTTTTTATTGTCGTTACGGAACCTCTACAATTGTTTATACGCGTGAGGAGTTTATATCAAGCATCTCGAGTTATTTGGTGTATAATTTATAAGATAGAAATGTGACCAGCGTGTCATCTCCATAAAGTGTCGTGTAAATCAGGTGATTTTTAGAGCCGTTGGAACGCCCAGAGGGGATCCGAGCATAATATTTTTGTTTCCCTCTTTGTTGCCAACGCCTAGCGCAATAAATAGCACGGGATGAGGAAAAAAGGGGTAGTTCGTGGGAAAAGATAAAAGTAAAGAATTCACACGATGGTATTAAGGAATAATTCGACAAGCTCATATAAATTTAACTGACGTTTATTACAGATGGGTAGTCAGTTTTGAATGTGAATTAATAATAACAGAAGAGTAAAGGAATAATACAGAAAAGTAACAGAATGATGTGGTTCGCTTACATTTGTGGTGTACGTAGCTGTGTGTGCGTTCGCTCGTCACGATATCGGTAGACGCTCTTGTAAATATGGCCCTTTGCTCGTGGCCAGATGCGCTCGCTGTGGAGTAGGTTGGTGACACGCGCACAAGATTTTCGGTTGGCGTAAATATAAATATATGTGGACGGCTAAGGCGACTTGAAGCTCTGTACGACCTTAGAGCGCGAGAAACAGATTTGATTTTTTTACGCGAACTGTGGGTCGAAGTTATACATATAAAGAACTCCAAGAAAAGACTCGCAATAAGATTGTTGGTACGTAGATCGGAATTGCAACGTGATAAAGGAACTTGATTCGAAGTTTGCTGACGGAAGGTTGAGCTCTAAATTCGATGAAGATTGTCGGGAGACAGATTTGAAACTGGATAGAAAAACTTGGTTCGATGGTAGTTGACGGGAGAGTGGGATTAAGACTCGATAGAAGAACTTGATTTGATGGTATTTGACGGGAGACTGACTTTAGGAAGGAAGTCTTTCTTGATATAAAAATGAGGATGAACATGCGCAAGGCTTGTGTTATGTGAGTTTATGGCTATGGTGACTTTTCATATAAAGAAGTTGATATATCGGACTGCGCTTCGAGACCTGATGTCTTACTTTTCAGTCAGAGTTATAAATTCATTGGAGCCGTTTAGTCTATGTTATGTTTCAATAATCTAGGGTCGCCATGGTCCCCATGCGGATGGGTCGGCGTAGCGTTTTTAAAGTCTGTTGATCGAGCTGTTGGTTGGTTTTTCGTTTGATAGCTCTTCTTGGAATATGCGCCTGAGATCGTTTTCTTGTTGACAGCCAATGGGATAGGAAAAGTCGATGACTGACGGTGCTGCTATCGTGCATACATCGCTGTGGGTTGAATATGCGTGCGAAACGTATGCACGTTCCTTTTTACACTGTTACGCGTCTTATTCTTAGATTTATAAATGTATAATAATAAGCTTATTACGGCAAATGAGGATATTGGGAATAACCGGGAGAAGACACTTCGCTAGGGTGTAACACCGTCATTTGTCAACAAAACTGCGATAATTTGGCTTGAAATTTGACCAGTATCCTGGGATGTATTTTGACTTCATTATAAACGAAAATCGGTTACTTGTTAAATATGCGAATTTGTGACATGAATACCATAAGGTAGAACGAACGCGCGCTCTTGATTTCTATAGTTTTTGTTCAAACTTTAACCAGATATTGTTCATATCATTATGGATGTTTGAGTGAAATTTCACAACAGTCGACTGTTTAAAATGGTAGATAATGGGCTTTAAAATTGCAACTTTTTAACACTGCAGGGTCTGAATAGAAATTTAGACAGGATAATTTTCCGTAAAAAATATTTGTCCCCTATAAAAAGAAGACATATGGCAACATCGCATCGTTTCACTTATCCAATGACGTAAGTTTGCGCGACATATTGAAAATGATAGTGCAACACAAATTTTTATTTGGAAGTCATTTTTAATCGAACAAAGTTTTTATTTAGTTATTAATTAACCAACACTTCTATTTTCAATTAAGATAACATAAACAATATAAAATTAATATTTATAACGGAAACATTTATTTTTATGATAAAAGTTTTTAACTTTCGGAACACGGTCATTATTTTTTTTCTCGAAATATTGGGCAATACTGTTATGCGGTGTTGTAATATGTCGTCCTACTATAGGGGACGAATATTTTTTACGGAGAATTATTCTGTTTTTACTAAACGTTTTTAACAAAACTGAATAGTAAAGGCAATCCAAACTTTTTCACCCTTTCTCTAACTAGTTTGTTATCTAAACATAATTTTTTTTCAAAATTGATAAACACAATAGAATGACATGATGAATTACGTGACCTGACTTTCGGTCAATGCAGATCCTGCAGTGCTAAAAAGTTGCAATTTTACATACCAATCTAAATAGTCGTCTGTTCTGCAATTTCACTCAAACATGCATATTGATATGAACAATGCCTGGTTAATATTTAAACAAAATGTATAGAAATCAAGAGCGCGTGCTCGTTCTATCTTAAGAGTCCTAACGCATCCAGTGGACCAAGGATGGCCTAGGTAGGACAACAACTCTATTCTTTATTTCTCTATTCTCAGACATCTCTTTCCTTAAATATCTCTATTGTGGAGCAGGTATAATCGGAAACATCTCTCTTCCAAAATATCTCATGTCTAAAACTTTTCTCTGCCGAAACATCTCTGTTCGTAAAGATCACAATGCCACAATGATTCAGTTCTGATATATAACTGCTATTAAATATCTCCATAGCAAAATCTTTCGTATCCAAACTTTTCTATTCTTAAATATCTGTATTCCTCAAAATCTCGTGACATCCAAAACCTCTGTATTCCGACAATCTCATCTCACAATATATCTCTTCCGAAACATCTCTATTCCAAGAGCCTCTGCGTTGCACTTGTTTTATTCATGACCAATATAGTAAATGCAATATTACGAATGGAATAGAGATGTTTCAGAAGAGAGATATTCTGAGATGAAATTGTAAAAATACAGATGTTTTGGATGACACCTGAGATTTTGAAGAATACAGATATTTAAGAACAGAAAAGCTTCGGATACGAAAGATTGTGGAATGGAAATATTTAAGAGCAGTAATATTTCATAATTGAATTATTGTGGCATTGATATCTTTACGAATACAGATATTTTGGCAGAAAAAAGTTTTAGACATGGGAAATTTTGGAATAGAGATGTTTCGGGTTAAACCTGCTCCAGAATAGAGATATTTTAGGAGAGAGACGTCAGCGAATAGAGAAATAAAGGATAGAGTTGTTGTCCTGCCACAGCCTAACGTGGCAACGCAGATTTACTCTGTGATCAAACACTCCTCCTTTGTATTTTGTAAAATTAATTTTAAGAAATGGCGGAGGTATGGCATGTTCTTCTAAACTGCATTTTCAAATATGGCGTGACGTATAGCTAAAAAACTAATCGACCGATTCTGATGAAATATGGTGTACATTTTTCTAACCCTATTGTCTAAAATATGACCCCAAATGTTATTGAAAGTAAAAAAAAAAGTTTTTTTTTATTGCTAAATATAGCTATTTTTGTTTCAAGCCGTACCATTTCATGGCATGTCAACATTTCTGACTTTTTCTTGGTTCATATTCTGCGTATGAGTGTCATTGAAAGAGAAACTTTCGTTGGTTTGTTCCGGATTAATCGGGCCGATGCTACGTATCACACCGTCCAACAACATCCGTCGCAACCCGGTAGAAGAACGTGCCATACCCCCACCATTTTCACGATAGATGGAGAAAAATACCATGTAATAGCCAAAACTAGTAATAAAACATCCCCTAAGTTTAAAAAATAGGGAGAAATCTTGCTTCTTAAAAAAAATCATGAAAATCATCAATGTTTGCCTCGCCTAATAAAGGTCTCTCTCCTTAATATTTGTCTCCTCAAACTTCGTATAAACAATTCACCACTTCATGGTGGACCACTCGAGAATTCACATTCCTTCAACAATGAAAAAACCAACTATTTTCGACACTGCACAGAATACTCCGACAGATAACAGCACAGCATACAGCAGATAAAGAAAAAATAATAAAAACGATGCAACGTTTTGTTTCAGAATGCGGTGACGAATATCTGCAGCGCAACGAACAAGCAACTATTCACGTTGGTCGAATGGGCCAAGCATATTCCACACTTCACATCTCTACCGCTGGAGGATCAAGCGATGCTTTTAAGAGCCGGCTGGAACGAATTGTTGATAGCGGCCTTCTCGCATCGTTCGGTCGAGTGTATCGACGGTATAGTCCTTGCTACCGGTATAACGGTGCACCGAGGATCTGCCCAACAGGCAGGTGTCGGGGCGATATTCGATCGCGTGCTGTCCGAATTGGTCGCGAAGATGCGCGACATGGAAATGGACAAGACGGAGTTGGGCTGTCTTAGATCGATAATATTGTTCAATCCGGAAGTGCGGGGCCTCAAATCGGCCCAAGAGGTCGAGCTACTGCGTGAAAAAGTTTACGCGGCCCTGGAGGAATACACGAGGATCTCGAGACCCGACGAACCGGGACGTTTCGCAAAATTACTCTTGCGTCTGCCCTCGTTACGTTCGATCGGTCTCAAGTGTCTCGAGCACCTGTTCTTCTTCAGGCTCATCGGCGATGTGCCCATCGACTCGTTCCTCATGGAAGTACTCGAGTCACCCTCGGATCCCTAGGAACAGCCTGTGGTGTGTCGCGTTATCGAGCACACCGCCGACATGTAAAAATTAACAGCAACAACACGCACCTCTGCACCGCTACACCCTCTGCCTCATATCGTGACGATAATACTGAACATTAAAAGAAAAAAACCAACGCTGCAATGATATACACGTATATCCATTGTGCGAAAAAAAACGGGCTATTATTTACTTACTTTGTATTTCGCTTTTGTCTCTTTTTTTGTTTACGCGTGTGTGTATATATACGTACACTTTTGCACGAGGCGACGTTTCGTCGTTGTTCAAGGTGAGCAATATCCAGAGGCATTCTCGGTAAAGTAGTACTCCGGTACTTGGCCACGATTCGTATCGAGAGCTCAAACGTGTGAAACTATGATAGCAGATGATTATATACCTCTGTGGGCTTCATAAGATTCTCTTGTACAGGATCTGCGCATTGGCTTTATCGTTATATACATTTACAGTAGAACCTCAATTATCTGAACTAATTGGGACCGGACATTGTTCGGATAATAAAAAAAATCGGATAATCGAAAATATATCTCGGATTTCCGGGCAAATCAACTCATATAACATAAATAGTATCGATAATTCTCTTTATTAATCGAACGACCCTAAATTCTTTATGTGATAGCAACAATGAATAAAGTTTCAAGTTTTATACCACCACTTGTGCAGTTAAATCACAATTGCGGTTGAAAAAAAATATCAATTTTTGGCTGTCTTGTAGTAGTTGCGCGTTTCTTGGCTGCTAAGACTCGAATTCGTTTCAAGAACGGCAGGTGTGTGGGACTATTTTTTGGTTGGGTTCCAAACTATTCTAGGGCAGTTGCTCGTATATACATACAATGTATATACGATCTGATGTATAAAGTTACATATAGGCAATAATGGATTTTGAAAATACCTCGAAGTGTTAGGAAACCGCTTTATTAGAGAAAAAACGGGATACCTTAGGGCGATACCTTAACTGAGAAATAAGATCATCATTGAGTTCGGATAATCGTACGTTCGGATAAGGCGCCGAAGCGTTCGGGTAATCGAGGTTCTACTGTATGTGTATGCGTGTATACGAAGCTTTTCGGGTCACTGACCGAATCGAGCGAAAAGAATTCGACTAGTATTCAAAGATCGTTGGAAATATCGCATGAATTGGTTTAGGCTGTGCACGGGTATAATTTGTCGAATATACATGGGGATTATTTCACCCCGGAAACAGGGTTGCAGTAAAAATGTGGCGAAATACAGTGTTGACGCTCTCAGGACGTTCTCAGCTCTTACAAATTATGCTATAAATCTCGAACATGCTTTATAAAAATACTTATTGTTGCGTGAGTGAATGAATCGGACCTATCGCTATTTTCCTTTGAGCTTTAAATTTCATTAATTTTGATACGTAAGGGTTTCTTTTTAAGGGGTTAAGCTACTGTGTTTGTGAAAAAAAAACTGTCAAAAAAATAATTTGAAGGAACAAGTAAAATTATGGAAAAATCGTTTGGACGTTTATTTGTATGTACATTGACAAAGTTGTGTACCAAATTCCACTGATAAATATTAATAACTAAAGACGTTGTGAACAATCTCGTGGAGAACCTTTGAACGCCAGGGGCACATCGGTGTACTCGGCTTTGGCCACCCGGTTGAACCCATCGAAAAAAACGAGGTTTTTCTCAAAACAGATATTGGCCAAGACTTGACCGAGATTTTGTTCAGTGTCGTGTTTCAATAATCGAACGAAACGATTTTAATTTTTTTGTTCTTCAATCTTTTGAGGAAAAATGACTATTGTTAATAGCTAATAAAAAAAAATGTTAAGAAGAAAAACTTCGGTCAAGACTAACTACGACTATTATACTAAATAAGTGTAATAGTACTAGTTAGTCTTGACTACTATCATACTGAATAAGTGTACCATATTTCAAATCAATCCGTTAACGGCTTACATACAAACAGTAAAAACCTTGCAGTCGTTTTCCTGGGACGTGTTTTTGTTGACAGCGTTTGCGGTACCAGACGTGTCTCTGCCATTATATATATATATATATATATATATATATATATATATATATATATATGTATATTTGGTGCTTAAAGTAGATAGATAAAACTAGTAGTTATCGAGCCGGAATTTAAAATTTAATTTTTTCCGGGTCATGGCCGTCACAGGAATAAAACAGGCGATTTGTCCCTTCCTAATTGTTCAGTACTTATGATGAAAAAAAAAATATGCCAGGTATCGAAAAGACGGCTTGATAAGTACTAGATTATTGTGTGAAGCATTAATGTCCAAAACTTGATGCCGATCGGTCAACTAGTTGCGGATATATTTCTGGCACCGATTTTGAAAACACTGGTTCTAGTAAAACGCGTTTAAAGTTTGTTCGAGCCGTTAGTCGTTGCTCACCCCGTCAGTTACAAAATGCTATAACTTCGCCATTGTTGCGAATTTCCTTATGTCATTTTCGGGATAGACACTCAAAGGCTAGTACTTTCGAATGAGCACCTTTTTGAAAAATTGATCTTTTCGACCTACCCAAATGTATGTCAGTCCTTAATTAGATTTCGAGAAATCGTTTTGAAAAGCATAGTTTCGAGAAAAACGCCTTTAAGGGATCATCTCCCTTTAGACGGCTGAAAAATTAGCTATTTTCGGGAATTTTTTGTATGGTCCTTATAAAAGACATTGATGTAAATCTTTTTGGGCTTTCAAGAATAACTCTTGAAATGTATGAAAACATTTTTTGAACTCATTGTACATAATTGATCTATTCCTGATGGCAGCATATCCGGATAGCCCCTCGGAAAAAGCGATATCAGCTTCGTTGATGTTATTTCTGAGTACATTTATTTGAAACACAAAAACCAAAAAGATTTGAGTTCAGTACAGTTGTAGTTACTGTCCGAACTAGAATTATTAATGTTTATCCAAAAATAACGAAATGGCGGCTGTTGTAAAAAGGCTGCAAAAATAAGACTTTTCTGAGTGATATTTCGATTAAAAAGTACTTAAAATTAAAAAAATCAAATAACTCTAGTTCCGGCAGTAGCTATACATATGACGAATATGTAGTTAAAATTTCGTAAGGATCGGTTCAGTAGTTTCGGAGAAAAAATGAACGAAGCAAGAGAAAAAGTGGTTTTGAGCAAAACGTATTTAAAGTTTGCGCTCTAGTAAGAACACGCAGAAGCGCGCGCCTAAATAAACTCGAAAAATAATACTTAGACCGGTTCGATATCTATAAAATTGCTAGACAATTTTTCGAAATGGCATATTTTCGAAATCCAACAACAAAAAAATCGTTTTCCTGAAGTAGATAAATTGGGATGACCCCTTAAGCCTCAAGCGACGAACGATTTTTCTTAATTTTCACTGTAGCCCAACCTGTTAATGTATATGGGAATCATTGGTCTCCAACCCTTTAGAAGTCGTTTTTCACGAACACAAAGGACTAGTATGAAAACCTTCCGTAACTGTAGATGCCGCAAAACATTCGGAAATTATTTATAATGCGGACTCCACGTGAACATTAGGCGAGGACTCTTTTATTCTGTTTCTAGCCGCTCTGTAATGATGGAAGGCATTTAATTATAGAGGGGGATGCACATGAGAAAATATTTTTTCGTTTGAGTAAGAAAATTGTGCGGAAACTGAGACTTCCCCCAACGTAAACTTATTACCCAAGTCATTAACAAGTCGCTAGTATGGATTCTAGAAAGTGACAACGTTTTTTTTTGTCGTAGGGTCCGGATTCGGAATATTAACCAAATATTTGTTTAATCACGATTACCGAGACGGAATAATAAGTTTTAAGATAGTTTGTAAAAAGCTATTTTGCCAGAAGAGATCAAGGGAGTTACTAAACTACTTCTATTGCAAGGCTAACGCAAATTTCAATCACGCAGGAAAAAAAACACAAGGGTCCCCGTGTCCAGAGTTTGGTCGTTTTTTTTTAAAAGAAGGCCTGAGTGGACTTTCCAAAAGTCGATATTTCTAACTTTAAATACAAAATACCAAAAAGATATTATGGAATTCTCTAATCGAAAATGATGAAAAATCTATTCAGCTTTGTCAAAATGAACCTAATATTCAAATTAGCATCGTGAACGATCTTCAGGGATACGTTCCGTTCCACGCATAAACAACATAGAGAATCATAGGCGATCAACGCATACGATATGCGAAATCGAACAGAGCCCTAGTTTTCGATTTACTGTACGACTTTTTTGTCTGCCAAACGAATGAAACGGAA
This sequence comes from Ophion obscuratus, assembly GCA_964007375.1. Lineage (NCBI taxonomy): Eukaryota > Metazoa > Arthropoda > Insecta > Hymenoptera > Ichneumonidae > Ophion > Ophion obscuratus. The sequence continues at coordinate 59,472,793 of OZ023312.1, forward strand.
CGTTTCTGTTACAAGCCCTCCCCCTCTCTGTTTCGAATAATTGAATCATACATAAAATTTCGGAGTTTCGAAAAGAAAAGTCGAAATAAGTTTAAGATGGTTATTTTTTAATATAGAACTGTCACGATAGAAATTCAAATATACATATATATATATTAGACTGATTCAAAAAAAAAATTTTTTTCTGGATTCTCGTGCTATTGTTGGGCACTGATAAAACAAAATTTCTCTAAAAAGATGGGCGCGGTCACTCAATTTTTAGAGGTGGCTATCTCGACTTTTTTGTATTTGAATTTTCATCATATTTGAAGAAATGTAAATGAGTTTGAAGATAATATAAGCGTAGCATTTTGAAAATGTAAATATACGATTTATGAATAAAAGCTTATAATTTAATTTTTCGTAAAAAGTGCGAAATGTTAATGCGGATAAATAAATCTACATGAATAACGAGAGTAGTATAGACGCCATTATTGATCTACCTGGATTTGAATTGTGAATATTGCACCCTTTTCAAATTGTTAGAGTTTATTTTTGTTACGAAACAGCTGCTGGATGTGATTTTTATCCGTAATCCGAAACCATGACTATGTTTAAATGCAATACGTTCGTTAAAAAAAATTCAAATACAAAAAAGTGTAGATAGCCACCTCTAAAAATTGAGTGACCGCGCCCATCTTTTTAGAGAAATTTTGTTTTATCAGTGCCCAACAATAGCACGAGAATCCAGAAAATTTTTTTTTTTTTGAATCAGTCTAATATATATATATATATATATATATATATATATATATATATATATATATATATATATATATATTTGAATTTCTATCGTGGCATTTCTATATTAAAAAATAACCATCTTTGTTAAGAGTAGCATAATATTACTCTTTGTGAATGTAGGTGTGTATATATATACATTCACAAAGAGTAATCTTGTGCTACTCTTTACAAAGTTTTTTTTTCGTATTTAGACAACTTGATACGGGCAATCATTGTTCTGACCGCAACAACCCACAAAGTAAACTTTGCCTCCACAAAGCCCGCAAAAGTTCCTAATAATCGTTAAACCGTTATCTGTTATTGCTTTGTCTTCTCATCTATTTGTTTTTCATTTGTCGCAAATGAACTGTTTCCGTCGACCCCATTAGAACACGAAAATATATAATTGTATTTTGCTACTACAGTGAAAACTGGTTATAACGACATTGAAGGTGCCATGCAGTTATAGCCGATAGTTATTGTAAGCGATTTATGTAGGGTAATTCTTGAGATAAGTGACTTGTCCGAAAAATGAGCTTACATTTTTTGCTACTTACTCATTTATTGGGTTATAAATGATGATATTCAGTAGGGCGAAGCTGAAATACCCCCCCCCCCCCCCCCCCCCCCATAAAAGATTATGCGGTTTTGAAGTTCGCGGAGACACTTAGTAAAATAGGGTATTTTTCAACATTTCGACGCCTATATCGGGTTTGTTTGGTTTACGACCTGTAAAAAATTTGTTAATGGAAAATTTCAGCTTCCCCCGACTGAATATCATAATTTATAACCCATTAAATGAGAAAATAGCAAAACAAAATATTATGCTCATTTTTCGGAAAAGTCAGTTATCTAAAGAATTACCTTATGTACAATGTTGGACTCCTGCTTACTTCGTTATATCCGATACGTCGTCTTAAGGGGGGAGATACCTCTAGGTGAGGAAAAAATTGCGGGTTTCATTAATTTTTTTAAGGAAAAAAATTATTTACCATTTTTCAAACTTAGGGCAATTTTTATTACAACTTTTCGCTGTTACATGGAATTAAAAAAAATGAATCTTTAATAATACCGGACGTATGGCACGGTCTTCTAAACGGGTTGCGGCGGATGTTGTCAGACGGCGTGACACGTAGCGTCGGCGGGCTTAAACTAAGAAAAACCATCGAATATTTTTCTTTTATTAACACTCATACGCAGAATATGAACCAAGAAAAAGTGATAAATGTTTAAAATTGATTAAATGGTACCCTTCAAAACAAACATATTGAATTTTCCGAAAAATGGCTACATTTTACAATGAAAAAATACTTTTTTTTAATTTTCACAACATTTAGAATCATGTTTTAGACAATGAGGTTAGAATTGATTTACCCTAAATTTAATAAAAATCGGTCAATCAGTTTTTTAGCTATACGTGACGCCAGTTTTGAAAAAGCAGTTTAGAAGATCGTGCCATACCTCCGCCATTTTTAATGATTAATATAAAAAATACCATGTAACAGTCAAAATTAGTAATAAAACATACCCTCAGTGCCAAAAATGGTGAAGATATTTTTCCTTTATGTAAAAGTCATGAAAACTAGCAATTTTTTTCCTCGCCTAAGGGAATCGACCCCCTTAAGCAATGCTGTTATGAGCTGTTTCGACTGTATATTGCTTGCTATATTACTAGACATCCATGGAGTAATTATACTCTGGCGAGGCCTCTAAGGAACTGGAAGCACAGCAATGGCATTCTATCTCATAGCCGTGCAGGCTTTCATCACTACGGTCCATAGAGATCCCCCCCCGGAGTGTCGTTCCCATAGCCGCTCTTCCCTCATGCGCGATTGCATTCGCACGAAGGCACAGGGAAACTGGAAAACCAGTGCCAATACGGGCGCGGCTTTACTGAGTCTCACAACGAACAGCCCTCAGGTGTCGTCCTTCGATTTTGTGGAAACTTATATTAGGTGTTGGAATTAATTTGTAGCGTTTTAGAAGAGATGGCGTAGGACGTACAGTATTTCGTTGTTACCGACAGTAATGTATTGATCGTGAAACAACTATCATTAAATGTCATTTGCTGTACATAACCTCTCTTCGAATCGTAAATAACAACACTTCATAGTTTATTGAATATGTCAACATTTGTGCCGAATAAAGTGTTCTTGGGGGAGTTTTACTTTCTCCTTTTTTTCCCGGTTTTTTGCATCGAATTGTTACTGATGATGAAAACTGGATCCATCATGACAATCCGAAGCGCAGAGAGTCATGGGTTAAGCCCGGCCAACCATCAACATCAGTGGCAAAGCCAAATATCCATGGATGTAAACTCCTCTCTGTATTTGGTGCGATCAGAGGGGAGTGATTTATTATGGACTGCTGAAACCGAATGAAACCATAACTGGGGATCGCTACCGACTGCAATTGATGCGCTTGAGCCGTACATTGAAAGAAAAACGGCCGAACTACTCCAAAAGACACGACAAAGTCATTTTGCTGCACGACGATGTTCGTCGGTACGTCGCAAAACCGATACAAACATATCTGGAAACACATGGGAAGTCCTACCCCACCCGCCGTATTCTCCAGATATCGCTCCTTCTGATTACCACTTGTATCGTTCGATGGCTCATAGCCTGTCTGAGCAGAAGTTCACTTGTTAAGCCGGCAATACATGTTGGCCCAAGGTAGCCGAGTGAAGGCAAATACCAACGTATAGACAGCCTATTTGTTTGGGTTTGCCATTGCTGGTGCCATGATAGCGGTTGTTTGTATCAATTTGCCTACGCTCGCGTTGGCTGAGGCTCGACCAACGTGTATTGCCGGCTTTACGATGTCCATAAATTAGTCGATTCGTGGATTGCATCTAAAGACGAGGCGTTCTTCCGACACGGTATTCGTAACCTGCCCGAAAGATGGTCAAAAGTAGTAGAAAGCGAGGGGCAATACTTTCATTAATGTATTTTTTTATTTTCATTTAAAATAAAATAAAAATTCATTTAAAAAACACTGCGAATTAATTCCAAGTCCTAATATATGTTACGAAACATTAAGAACTAAGCGACACGTATTTTTTTATCGGCGGAAACACGGTTTTAAGAGGTGCAACCAGCCCTCGAATAGGCGTGATTCACCCCTTATTTTTTTTTGCGATAACTTTCCAGTGGATTTTTCATCGCTTCGAGTTAGAAGAATTTTCGTTTCTTGTTTCAGTGCGATCGGTCGACTGTTGTGAGTGAAACTGCAATATTACCCCTTGATATGCCTTCCTTCAAGGGCTGGTTTTAACTAAAAATTAACCCCTTAAAACCGCTTATCCGCTGATTAAAAAAAAATACGTGTCGCTTAGTTTTCAATGCTTAGTAACGTATATAAGTTTCAAGAAAATCGAGGAACAACATCTGAAGAATGTTTCTTGACAGTTACAATCGAAAAGTCAGTAAAACTGAAGCTCGTTCAGTAGTTGACGCGAGCCAATGCGTGACTAAGCGGTTGCCCATCTAAGTATTGGTCCAGACCACAGCTCAATATGAGAAATCGACGAAGCCGCGTACCAACCGCATAATTAAAAAACCACCTTCAAAATTATAAGCCCCTCACGAATATCCTGGGTGGGTGGTGTGGAGGTGGCAAAAAAGCTAGGAACTATGAGGTTCGAAAAAAAACGAGAGAAACTAAGTACCCAGTGCATAAGGAAAGTCTTGAGCCCGCTATGGCAAGTGCCATCTCAATATGACATATATACACGCATATATTTATTTGTTTAGTGATATAACCAGCAGCGAGTTCGTCAATTCGGCAAACTATTTCTCATACATTCCAACTCGAAATAAAAGCCTCGGTACGGATCGCCGCTTTTAAGTGCCCGCTCGAGATTGCATATAGCACGTTACCTATACATTGTATTATATACAATTATAGGCGATGATTAAATATTGCGTTTAACGAGTATAATTTCGTAATTTATTATTTTGTATATTGTTAGAAATTTAAGGCGCGAAACAGATAACCTACAGAAACGATAGCGAATCTGTGCATTATTTAAAAAAAGCAAAAACTCGTGCAGCTCTCGTAACTACATATTTTAGCCGCGCCGCGACCTTTGACTACAGCTCCAAACGTTATACTTTTATCCATACACGCGTTTAATCGAAACGTTATGTTTTTTTTGTATCGATATTACTAACATATCCTCATTGACAGCCAGTGTGAATAAAACTACAAGGGGTCGTGCATTAATCACGTGAGGTTTTTAGGCCACTTTTTGAACCCCCCTCCCCTATATTGATATGTGGTGAGGTTTCTAGCCCCCCCCCCCCCCCCTCGTTGCACAAAAAAATACACATGATAAGTCACAACGCCTCCCCCCCCCAGCATGATCAATCGTGATGTTATCGAACCCCCTCCCCCCTATTTGAGCCTCACGTGATTAATGGACGGCCCCCACCCTTCAGCTGGTCTCGGGCTCAACGCTTAAGAATTTACCGGACGCCAGTCATATTCAAGAAATATTATATTTTGATAAGATGGCACATACAAATTTGAACACGCGGGGTACAGCGACTGCGGTTTGTTTATCTTAATATACGTGGCGTGAACACAGTAATAGATAAGTTACTATAAAGTAATGTGAAAAATGGGTAGTTTTTTACCAGTAAATATTACATTTAAATCGTCTACTAAAAACTGGCAGTCATTTTGTTTAAACTATGGCACAGAGAAGTTTCCAGATTAATCTCTTCGATAAATTTGGTGGATATGTTCTAATAAAAAAAATCAACGCGCTATAGTTGTTCCCTATCTAATTTCGGTTGAGTTTGTTCGGTGCATTGCATTGAAGACCTGGCGTAAGAAAGTACGGATTTTGAAGGGGTTAGGCTACTGTGACGACCCGAAAATCAGGGTTATTTGAAAAAATTCATTTTGAAGGAATAAGATGATTGAAAAATCGTATGGACATTTATTTGCATATACATTAATAAAGTTGTGAACCAAATTTCATTTAAAAATATCAATAATTGGAGACGTTATGAACAATTCCGCGAACTACCTTTAAACGTGAGGCTCAACGGTGTACTTGATTTTGGCCATCCGGTCTTCTTGTCACAGCCCCCCTCTTGTCACAGTCATTTTGTGAGAAAAAGTCGAGTTTTTTTTTCTGAAAATTGATAATATTGGCTGAGCCTTGACCGAGCTTTTTTTGTTAGCGTGTTTCAATTATGAAAAAATTTGATTTTTTTTTTCGATTTTTCGAGGAAAAATGACATTGTTAATGACTAATAAAAAAAGTATTAAGAGAATCGTCGGTCAAGATTAAACAACTATTACACTGAATAAGTGTACGAAATTTTAAGCCCATCTGTTCATTCAATATCGAGAAATCGTGTACAGCGTTTTGAGAAACATAGTTTCGAGAAAAAACGCGTTTAAAGTTTTACTAGCAGTTATATCATTGTAATAATAAGTTTACCTTCAATCTGTGATCCCTGCACCATATGTTGAACTTCCATATTCAATGAGTTGCCACAACCGACAAACCAGTGTTCGTCGTTTTTACAGTAGCCTAACCCCTTGAATCTGTATAAAATCATTACAAATCGAATTTTCATGAAATTCCGACCATGTAAGTCGGCAAAATACAAATTGAACGCTGAACACAAATTAGCAATCGAAATGAAATTTCTTTGACAACTTATCTCTAACTCTGCCAACTGTCCACGTTGTGAATTGAACAAATAATAAACGATGTAGCATGTTCGCGAAAATGGGTGAAGACAGTTTCTAAAAATGCAATCGTCTTTTAGGCCATCTTGGCCAATAGGTCATTAACGTATTCCGGTAAAAATCTTTAGCTCGAAAGTCAAAACTCAGCCGAGCTGTTTTTGTCGGATTGTGAGTATACTGATATGTTAGCGACGAAATAAGCGCTAAACTCGATACACTATATCGCGATTAGAATAGATTTAACATCTTAATGTCGATCGTTCAGAAATAATCGTCTCTGTAACGTTGACTCCAGCTGAAAGAACAACAAAAATCAGATGATGCGAAGCTTCCAAAATTTTATGCCCTACTCAAGTCCAGGTCTTGTACCCGCACATATTGGCATTGGAATTGTTTGTCGGTAACGGATATCAATCGAGTATTACCTATTTTGTTTGGTTCTATCGTTTTCCGATGTCCTCTATGCTCATTGGAGAAAATAATAAGTTCATAACAATGGGAAAAAATAACTAAATCCGAGTGAAAAATGACCGGACCCGTCAGACTACTGCACCAAAAAAACACTTGTTGCTCCTTTCAGCTTTGGTCATGGGTACTTCGCTGTCACGATTAACTCGCCTACTCGTAACCCAAATGATCATAATGACGATACGATTATATTATAATTATGAACGATATCATCATTGAACATATTTATATTTTTGCGTGAATGCATACGGTTGTTAGTTGTTGGTTATTGTTATCGATTTAATGAGAATTTTTTAATGTTAAAACCTGTCATAGATGAAGATCAAGAACAAGGAAAGAAACAAACAAAAAAACAGCGGTACCTAACGTACCCAATTTGTCTTCAAATATCGGCCAAATAGTAATTCGAGTATCATTTCGCGACATCGTGGGACAAATGCTGGTAGAATTAAATTCGTACTCCAATTCGTTCCATCGAGCAATTGCGAATTGGTGTCGCGGTATATCGCCACACTGAACAAAAACAAAAGGAATCGCTAACAATGGAAGTGAAAAGAATGATTTTGGCGTGAATGAAGTTTCACACACACACACACACACACACACACACACACACACACACACACACACACACACACACGCACGCACGCACGCACGCACGCACTCACACACACACACACACACACACACACACACACACACACACACACACACACACACACACACACACACATATATATATATATATGGGTGTATATATATATAAATGTGTTAATAAATATATCTATCCACATTACATTGTAAAATACGAGTACATTAACGCGATGAATCTTCGGGATACGATACGAGATATACGTTGCTTTGTATATACCAGAGGCAAAGACAAGCCATACGCGAGACACTTTTAGAATGTTACCCTCAAATAATAATCATATAAGATGATTAATGCAATTAAAAGAGTTTGTCACTAACGTTTATAACAACAAACGTTATTTATTCGAGTAATGACAACGTCGCATTCTTTCTTCAGGACATCGATATTTATGTGATTAATGTGTCGACCTTTAAATCTCATTGGTTTCAGGTAGATCGCCAATTGTTTTTGGAGCCTTAGTAAGCCGAACGTTTTCTTCGCTTTGGCAATTTTTATAACTTCGAATGCGTGAATAACATCGAAGGAAATAATATTGTGCTGCTGGAGGATATATATCTAAAATTGATTAATGGTTCCGGAGGTAGGATTAAAAAATACATTGTTGTCTGAATGTTTCAGTTCAATGACGCCAAAGTCTCATGCACATATTGTAATTGGTGATCCATCAATATAAATCATTTGAAAATATTAGGTAAGCAACATGAGTTCTAACAATTCGAAAAATATAATTCAACTGCAACCACGAGAGTAGGTATTCTTCTCAAAGAAATTTTTCGAAAATGTCCTACGCTTATCATAGTAGATGTATGCGAAAGAGATTGTTACTTTGAAACAAACATTTATCATGCAGTATCAATCATCGCGTCTGTTTTACATTTTGTGAAAGTAAAACCTGTTAAAAATTTCGTCACGGGGTTAGGTTACAGTGACAACCCGAAAATCAGGTTCATTTGAAAAAAAATAATTCTCTAGCAATAAACCAGATGATTAAATAATCGTTTGGACATTTAGTTGTATGTACATTATCAAAATGGCATACCAAATTTCATTTGAAAAATATTGATAATTAAAGAAGGTATGACAAATCTCGTGACGGAACTTGAAATGTGAAGGGCTCGACGGTGTACTTGATTTTGAACATCCGATTGATCTGAAACAAAATAAAAGGAGTTTTTTTTTTCTTAAAAAAGATAATATCGGCTAAGACGTGGACGAGCTTTTTTTGTTTCCGTGTTTGAATCAATTAAAAAATTGAATTTTTATGCTCGATTTTTCGAGAAAAACTGACATCATTATTGATAACAACTAATGAAAAAAAATGTTTAAAAAAATGGCGTTCAAGACTATATTACTATTACACTGAATAAGTGTGCCAAAATTCAAGTCAATTCGCTTATAAGATGTCGAGAAATCGTGTACACCGCTTTAAAAAAAAATAGTTTCGCGAAAAACGTTTTACTAGCAGTTCTATCGTTGTAATAATAAGTTTACCTTCAATCTGCGATTGCTACACCATATGTTGGAACTTCCTATTCAATTCTAGTTGCCTCAAGCAGCGAACGAGTGTTCGTCATTTTCACAGTGGCCTAAGCCCTTAAATCACGTTTGACAATGGAAAAGTTATTGATCGAATGATGGACCGACAACGAGTTTACCATTTGCACTCGAGAGGTGAGTCTCGCTGACCACTCGCTTACCACTATACCATCCGAGAGGAAAAAACCTCGAGTCCAGAGGCTTAAGGGGTGCGATGCAGTCCGAGGCGTGAAAAAACGACCATTTTCTATAACTTTTTTTATACTAATTTAGTTTGTTTTACAAAAGTGATTACACAGACTTTTTATGTTATATTTCAACTTGACTTGTACACATTTTCAAAGAAAAATATTGATTATTTATAAAAATATCGCCATCTTTGTCGGACCCACTTCGGTATGTAGTGCTTTGCAGTGACCATCATCAAATTTTACTGGAACATCTGAAATAAAAAAACCAAAAAGCTTTTTTAAAAAATTAACAAAATGGCAGCTTCCGACAGATAACTTTCGATTTTGTACCAAAAAATCGCTCGTTTATTGTTAAAAAAATCGAAATGTTCAACAAAAATGAAAATCTTTCGATCAAGGACTAGTTTTTTAATTCTATCAATGAGCATAACAAATTTCATCAATATCCATGGAGTGGTTTTTGAATTATAGTGGTCACTGACTGGAAAAACATTGTTTCCAGAAAAACGCGTTTAAAGTTTTTCGATGTGAATACGGTATTATATGTTCGTAAAATTGTGAGCCCGATGGATGAAGCTAACTTTTTTTAATGTATTTTGATCCGCTGAATACGAATATCACAATTTTTTGCCGGAAAGTCGGGCATTCAATAGTTTAAGGCCAGTTGTTGAAACAAATTTTCAAAAGATTAGAGTTTTTGGGGATGATTTTTTTTTACATGTTGGGCAATTAAAAAAAAAGTATGATTTATAAAATCTTGCTAATGTTCATAGTTTTTGAGTAATACATTTTTAAAAATTTCTGAAAGAGTTTTCCAATTTTACACTTGATTTATGTATAGTAATACTAATGAAAAAATTACTTACATCGGATCATCAATTCCTGGCCCATAAAAAAGGGTTTCTGCCAATGTGAAGGGTTCCAAAATATTAATTTGTCGTTGTCTTCGAAGCATTCTGCCTTCCTGGGTATTAATGTTTGCGCGTTTGTCAGCCGTTACCTGCCATGGGGACCCGACGCCCCTTCACTAATTGTGGGATATCCCGGAAACTATTCATCGGATTGACTTGAAATTTTTCATTAAAAGTTCGGTAATTTGGCTTGAAATTTGACCAGTATCAGTATACTGGTCAAATTTTAAGCCAAATTACCCAGTGGATGGATTTAACAAGCCAAATTACCCCAGTGGATGGATTTTTACACGATTATAGACGAAGATCAGTTAATTGTTAAATATTCGGGTTCGTGAAAGGAATACCTTAAATGAGACCATTTTTAGAGTCGTAATTTTTCGTTACAATTTCGGTAACTCAGCTTGAAATTTTACTAGTAGGGGAAGGTAGAGAACAGTGGGTCACTTTTTTTAACGAATTTTCACTCGAACCAAGGTAGGCTGAATAGAAAAAAAAGGTCATAACTGATTTTATAGACCTTTGGGCGTACAATGAAGTTCCCATTTTTTTGGAAAAGAATTAAAAGTACCAAAATAATGGGATCAAAACAAATTTGCGGCTTGGTTCATTGTACCCCATGGGCGGGGTACAATGTATCATATAGGTGAGTGCAGTGTGTCAACTACTGCGAAAATGTACAATGAGACGGTTGAAACTCTTATATTTTTCTAACATAGATAACAGATTTTCACACATAAGAGTACGAGCGCAAACAAAATCAGTATACCAGTATCAGTATAAAATCAGTAATATCACAGGAACGTCTTATTTGCACATTGCGCTTCTTCGGAGCGTCGTCACCTCTTTGTTTCCTCATTAGGAGTCGGGCATTGTGCCCCACATCTCGGCGATACATTGCACCCCACTGATTAAAAATTTGATGATTGATGAAATTAACTATTAATTAAACTACGAATGGAAAAACAAGTCACTGAGCTCATCACGAATAATAAAACTATCGATTAGGACCGAAAACCCGAGCCGCTACAGAAAGTTACGTTATATTTTACATTTTTCCGGCGAGTGAAATACTTTTTTTCCAAGCCTCAAATCAATTTGTAATAAATCTTTGTGAGCTGCTATAGACTTTGTTTCAGGCCTGACGGAGCCAAATATAAATCGCGGTCTAACACAACAATTTCGGGATTTACGAGCTACAAACCTCCAAGAAATCGCATCTAGCTCACAGTGCCCCATGATACATTGTACCCCACTCTCCCCTATACAGAGATGTAATTTCACTTGATTATAGACGACAATCAGTTGATTGTTAAATATTTGATTCATGAAAGGAATAATTCACGAAACATTTGATAGCACGCCATGGCAACTGTGTTTTCGGTAGTAACGCAGAGGCTGCCCAAAATTAACGAGCACCTAAATGTGAAATAATGTTCTAGAAAGCTGTTACAATAAGGTCCATAGCGTAACGTCTATCAACGTAATTTTTCGACATACAGTTTTTTGTTTCCCAGCTCAGCCGCGCATTTGAATTTGTAGTGTGGATAGGAGCAGATGATAACGACACTGGCGATTAGGAGTTATGAAAACATCGTTTTATTAATCACGGATATATTGAGTTGGTCACACGGACAAAAACTGTCAACCGCCGACACGACTGTTACAAATTCTTCGTGAATTCGAAAACACTTTTGCTCTTTAACAATCCGTCCGTCCCGCTATTTTTCGTTTCTCCATCTTCAATTGATTTATTTTTTTTCCTCTTTCTAATATCACGGATCAGCCATGTCGACGAGTATAAAAAATATAAATTAAAAGAAAAATACAAAGCTGAAAACAATGTAACCCACGTATCGAAATCATGATAGCTGTATAAAGATTCCGAGTTCCCTCGATCGAGATTTTGTACATAGTCTGAGGTTTTTAAATTTCCTTCGTCCGTCGGGATCTGTTGTCGATGATGACCAAATTTCATTAACGTATTCCTGTCAGATACGAGTTGGGGGCGTAATTGGACGCTTTTTTGGAAGTAACATTATTCGGTCGGCAACTAAATTTCCTACAGTTTAGCGGCGTTTTGCAGTCTTAATTCCGGCGTATCTAAAGACACAAAAAATGTTTCAGTTATCTGACGGTTTGTAGACAGTCTCGCGCGAATTGTTCACAATTGTTGGGTGAATTTTAGACACCATGATCAATCGATTCACAGTGGGAATTGCATCACCACATGATTTTACATGTTTATTCAACGTGCCATTAACACTACGGTGGCGGTCATCGCGGATAATCATGTAGGAAGATGTGTATCGGTAGTAATTTTTCAACATGTGCATACACTTACAAAATTTTCCACAATTTGTTGAATATCTAAGAATTATTTAGAATTTTTCTTCCTCGAGGCCATGCTTGAAGAACATCAGAACTGGCACTGATTGACCATCGATTTCACGATACTCCATGAGCCCGACGAGTCCGTCGATGTCCATGGATTCGCCAGTGAAGAATTGCAACTCCTTGAATCTTCCCAAGATATCCTTCATCACTTTGTTCATTTTGGTCTTGAATATTTCAACTTGATCCGGCTGTGTTTCTTCGAGTTTGGCAACCAATCTGTAGTAACGTATAACCATCAATAGGAACATAAATAACCGTCTGCTCGAACTTCGAAAGGTGTTTTCCAGACTACTTTTCTATCTATTTTCTGTTTGTTAGAAAGACAGGGTGCGCTGCGAGGCTGTTATTTGCGGATCTGAAAAGGTACTAACAGGGTTTCGTTAATGAACCGGATCAGTCTAAGTACATTCTTATGAATCTGTTTTCTTCCAAGCCGAATGGCAATCGATTCCGTCAGAAATCCCTGAAAAGTTCTCGAAACACGGCAAAACGGCTAAACCAATTGACATATTGACGGTCGACGTTCGATTCCCAGAGATTTCGAATAATGTACAGATCTACTTGCCACAAAAAACTGGATTAGAAACAGTTTAGAAAGTGATTGGATTAAGATTAAGCCAATGGCAAATCAAATAGAAGTAACCCATAGTCATACTACAAACTCACATCACATCACGCAAACCATTGCATTAGTTGAAAAAACTGAGACCAATTTTTATAGGAAGTCTAGACAGTCGGTCATAGTACAGTAGAACCTCGACTATCCGAACCACGATTTCGTTTATCCAAACGTTGGTGCGAAATATACGCTGTGATCTTGCAAGAACCGGCTTCGAGCACATTTTATAACTTCCAGTGCTGTTCCGGTTGCACACTGGCTTCTATCGGCAATTTCAATTTGTTCCTTGAAGCGCGCACAGGTAAATGTGAATTGTTGCAAATTGTTTACATCCCGTTTATTCCGCATAGTTCGTATGTGTCAGGATTTTGAGTCAAAGTCCTTCGATTCCTAACTGTAATGTTCTCACGTCAGAACAAAAACTGGAAATTTTATCGAAGCTAGACGAGGGCGAAACAAGCGCAGCTCTAGTATGCCTTCGTGATGTTGGATGTGGAAATCGTGATACTCCATGATGGACGATTATATAAAACCAAAGAAATCCTAAGCATTCAATGTACGAAAGAGGTTATATATCTTTAGCATCGATTATGTATTTATTTCAATTTATGTTGTATTTCATCCCAGCAGAAAAAAATTGCATTTTGATTAACCGATCCTGGTTCAGTCCCAATCGATTTGTTTAATCGAGGTTCTACTGTAGTGACAAAGTGCATGCCCCTTGCTCACAGAGTATGTACAATATACATATACATCACAGGGGTGGAGTCTAGAGGTTGGCAGTGACATTTTATTGCTAATAAATCAAGTACGGCATAAGACACCGACGTCAAGATTTCTCAGAACGTGTCATTTAACCTTGATAATTTAAAGATCTAAGACTGAAGTTAGCCAAAAAGTCTATTCCATTTGTCAAAGTCTATTCTTGTATCTTGCCCTCTATTACTAACATTTTCTAACACCCTCTCGAGTTATGTAAGAAAACTCAGAATTTAGGAGTTTCCCAGCAGAAACGGATAAAAATAAATAAGGGAGTAAAACGTCGGAAGTTGCGTCCGTCTTACAAGTACTTTGCGGTCGGACGTTGCAACTTCTATTATAGTTTTCCTATTTAAGGGCTCGACTTACTTTTTCATGTAATCCTTGAGGTAGAGAGTGTAGGATTTCTTGTCACCAAAGGCATAAGTTTCCTGGAGACGATGATTGAGTACTACATCGACTCCACTTTCGACAGCCTCATCGGTACCCTCGTCCGCATCTTCGGCGGATGGATTGAATCCGGCAATCTCGATTGAACCTGCTTTTCGACTGATCAGCTGTGGAAAATCCACACAAGTCATTGCCATTTTGTAATTCTCGCGTATACGGGTACAAAATGATATTTACCCTGCCGTAAACTTCGTAGACGACATCGTCGATGAGTTTCATCTTATAAGTATCCGAGAACATCTCGTCACCTGTGGTAAACGAGAAAGAACAAAAATGTATACTTCATTGGTTCGTACTAATGAAAACCCCAAGGTAGATACATTAAAGCGACATTGACGTCGTGAAATTTCTCAATAATAGTGATACGATGCGATTATCAAACGGAATATAGAAGGAAGCGCTCAACGTCCATATGGCGAGGTTATGTTTCGAAAAATGATTTTTTTTCTACAATATTGGAAAATTTGTTAAAATTCGTATTAAAATGTAGAATCATATTGTGGGCAAAGTTCATTCATGGCTTTGTCCGCCTAGAATGAAATCGGAATCGGAGGTTCGATGGGCGAAGAACTTCAAACGTCAGTGAAACTTTTGACAAAAATGTCGCTGATCGACGCACCGACGGAACAAACTCGAAAAATATAATTTTCATCGACAACCTCGGAATTCAATGCATCTACTCACCGGTAAAGATATCCTTGTAAATTTTCATGTTGGAAGATGAAGAAAGATTTAATTAGAGCTAAAACTACGTAAGACAGAGTCACCCGACAAAGCGAACCGGAAAGGAACAGAGAAAAACGATCTTCTCGGTGATGCAAAGTTGAAATGGCTACCAGTTTCGGTGCGTGAAGAAAAATGCACCTCCAGAAAGCTGCGCAGGAATCGTAAAGGCGAGTACTACGCAAGTCATTTGATTCGTTTATTAGAATTCGACAATTCTAAATACCCAGTTTAACGTTCCCATAGCGACCGACATTAGTACTAAATGCGTCTAACGCGCGTGTCCTTTCCGGTCAAGGTAAAGAAGAAAAATTTTCTTCATTATTCAGAATCATCTCCACGTAATTGTTTCTTTCGTATTGTCTATATGGACGTATGTATAAAACGTCATGCGGGGAAGTTATGTTGAAGCTAGTGGTGAATAATGGCGGCAAGCCCAGGACCCACTTCCGGCTTCACTATGCGGGCACGGGCTACTAGCGAACATCGTTAGAAGCAATTATACACGTGTTTTAGCAATCTTTTCATTTTTTTCATAAAGCTGTTACATCCCGTACGAAGGATATACGATTGAAAGATTCTTCAAAGCAGTGCCGAATATCAAATCGTACTTCAATATTATTCGTTGTGCGGTGATCAGCGTAAAACGAAAATGGACAACGGTACAGAAACAAAGACCGCCGAGCAGGTTAAACCTGAGGAAAAGCCGGTAGAGTACACAAAAGCCGCGAGTGATGAAAGCAAATTCGAGGAGCCCAAAGACCAGGAAGTTCAAAGTGACGAATCTAGCGTGCCGAAAGAACAAGTCCAAGAAAAAAAAGCCGAAGATCCAAAGGCTGACGAAGCAACGAGCGAGGAACCTACTAAAGAACTTCTAGAGAAAATAAAGACGCAGGTCGAGGTAAATAAACTCACAACCACCTTGAACGCATGGAGTCCATGAAATATTCATTAATCGCGCTTTAGACGACAAATCCATTTCACGATATCATCAAAGGATAAATCACGACAATGCTGCCTTTCACAATGAAATTATCTGAACTTTCGTTTGCCGTGACAAAACACTCGTGGCTAATAAATATAAAAGAAGAAAATTTTTGTAATGTAATGCACTATTATTGCAAGTTACTTTTTTTTTCTTCTCTTTTTACTTCGATTTTTTCTTATGATTTGAACTGTGCAAAATCGTACGAAAATTGTTTTCACCCGGAAAATCTTTACTTAAAAAATAATATTTCGTTTACAATTCTTGCAGTTCTATTTTGGCGATATAAATATGCAACGAGACAAATTTCTCATCGACCAAACAAAGTTGGACGAAGGCTGGATTCCTATGAGCGTCATGCTGAATTTCAAACTGTTGGCCTCCATGAGCAAAGATCCGGAAGTTATCGCCAAAGCTGTAGAATCCAGCGAGCTTATGGAGATCTCTGAAGACCGTAAAAAAATCAGACGTTCCACCAAACACCCGCTGCCCGTGTTCGACGAAGCGTACAGAAAATCTCAAGTCGAAAGAACGATTTACGTCAAAGGATTTCCGCTCGATGGAACCTACATCCAGAAGCTTAAAGAATTTTTTAAGGATTATGAGCCGTTTGAAAATATTATCGTGAGTATACGTTAGAATAGTATGGGGTGGCTTTCTTCATAGCGATATGGAACTAAGAGGCCTCAAACGAATGGCCAAATTCCTTTTCTGGAAAACGGATGTTGCAAAAGAAACGCATTTTTTGCAAAACAAACAAAACCATACAAAAATTGAGAGGCTTTGAAAAAATCACTATAAAATATAGAAACACAACAAAAATATGACCAATGGTAGATGAATTTTTTTTTCCGACATTTGCCAGTGGTCATTACAGTTTGAACAGTCCATCTGAAATCTAAAAACCAAACGGGTTGAAGTTCTGAACTTTGAATGATTAGAATGATCGAAGCTCCGAAAGATCAAAACTCTGAAAGAATTTTACACGAAAGATCAAACCCCGACAATCTGAACACCGTCAAGATAATTCGGCTAGGAAGTTTTGAAAGTTTCAAAATTTTCAATAAATCGACGATTTATTTCAAGATTTTTTTTTATTAAGAAGTGATTTTATGTAAATTTTTAAATTCGTCTAGACAATGATATATGTTCTACATCATTTACAATCAACTGTGTAGACTTTCTCTGGCATGATCTTGACGAAACTTGTAATTTCGGAACATTAAGATTAGGAATCTTAAACCGTCAGAGCATTCAAAGTTCGGAATTTCAATCCGGCCCCTATGTCAAGATCATGCCAGCGAAGATCGACACAGTTCACTGTAAATTATGTAGAACGTATAACTTTGTCTACACAAATTTCAAAATTGACGTAAAATCACTTCTTAATAAAAAAAAAGGGAAAAACTTGGAATAATTTGCCAATTTATTGAAAATTGAAATTTTTTAAAAACTCCCATAGTCGAATTATTTTGACGGTGTTCAGATTTTCGGAGTTTTGGTCTTTCGAATAAAATTCTTTCGGGGTTTTGATCTTTCAGGGTAGTATTCTTTTGGAGTTTTAAAATTAAAATTTTAAGTAAATAAATCAATACAATTACAGTCGGGGTTTTGAGTTTCTCACGTGGTGAAAATGCATTGAACAGTTCTACAAACTGGTGGTAATTATTGATAATTTGCTTTGTCCTCATAGTTGCGCAAGTACCAGGACAAGGACAAGAAGTTGAAATTCAGAGGATCAATCTTCCTACAGTTCAAAACTTTGGAAGATGCAAAAGCCTTCATGGCGAGGGAATCTATCAAATATGGAGATATAGAACTCATACGCAAGTACAGGTATGCACCAAAAGGTCAATGGCCCACCCGTTCTAAAAGTTCTGGCCTAAACATCGCTGAAACCTCTCACTGCTTTGCTTCTCTAGCTACATTGCATATTGTTAAATATTAGAGCATAATGCATTCTGATACGCACTGAGTATATTATGGGTATATTAATTTATATAGAATTATTGGAATTTCGTGTAAATGTTTAGTCTTAAAACCAACGTGGCGCGTCGGAGTAAACAAAGCTATATCTCTCTTGGTTAAATGAAAGGCAGCAATTTTTGCGAGTAATTTTAGACTTGTAACAAATTGAAGAAATTCAGGAAGCATGTAAAAGAAGATTGATGACAAACAAATGTTTAATTAATATTATTATTGAACGTATGTGTTAATCGCTATTGCATTTTTAAGGGGTTAGGGTACTGCGATTACCCGAAAATCAGGGTCATTTGAAAAAAATAATTTGAAGGAATAAGGTAGGTAATTGAAGAAACAAAGTTGTGTACCAAATTGCATAGAAAATATGAATTATTAAGGGATCATGACAGTGTACCGGGTCGAAAAATATTTGATTTTTGTGTTTTTTTTTTTTCGATGGTTTAAATACGCTAATCAATCTGATTTTTTTTTATTTCGAATTAAAGCACTCATGAAGAACAGAATATAATTTTTCGAACGTTTATTCTTATTTATTTTTTTTACATTTTTTAACGGTTGAAAATGTCTTCGAAAAAAAGGAGTCCTCGCAGTGTACACGGTTGTGGCCGTGAATATTATCTGAAACAAAATTTGTAAAAAGATTAATAACCATTATGATAGCCGCTATATTGCTATGGATGTTTTTTTTTTTTTTTTAAATAAAAGTTGACAAAATGGCGTTGACTCGAAAAAAGTAACGAATTTAGCCTACTTTTTCGTTTAAAAAAAAGCTTCTATAGCAAGATAATGAATGGCGAGAAGAATGTATCAAAATTTGAAACGCATAGCTTGGAAACTTCCTTTGAGTGTACACAGTTTTGAAAAACGATATTTCGAGAATAACGCGTCCGCCCGCGCCAGGTCTCCCGCAGCTGGTCAAATCTATTTTTCTGAGAAAGGCTGTAGAAAATGGAATAATTCAAATTCCGCCCCAAAAATTGAACAGTATGTTCATAACCGTCTATACTATCGAATAATGAAAAAAATAAAATAAACATCGATAATATTGGCTAAGACTTGACCGAGCTTCTTGTTGTTGTGTCAATCATGAAGGAAAAAAAATTGGATTTTTTGGAAGAAAAGTACTCAATTAAATGTTTCGAAAAATTAAGAATATATTTGGCTATATTTGACCTATATTACATATTTTTTTCATAGAAAACATTGTGACCTTATGCGCTGCCTTCGGAGGCTCCAACAAAAAATAGTTCCTCCACTGCTGACGTGATTCTGGCCGATTGAGTCGCCGAAACCCAAAAAGGAACAAATGTCGTTAAACTGGAAGATATTTCCTGTACAATGTCATAGGATTTTCGAAAAACATTAAAATATAACAAAATGGCGTAGTTATGAAGAAAGTCTGTTTTCTTGCCTATAAAATGGTCGTTTTTTTTTCAATGCCAAACCGTCAATTTTCATCAAATCAAAACTAGCCTACGTCATTATAGAGTAAAAATATTCAAGAGTACTCAGTTCAAATTTGAAGTTAATCCGATAATTGCTCTCTGAGTTACAATGTAAGCAAATTTGAAAAATCTCATTTCGAGAAAAACGCGTTTAAAGATTTAACTATCGATTTTTTCAACATAAAATAATTAGAGATACGGCCTTAAAATGTTTACAGGATGGGACTACGTAGGGAATTTTGTAATCGGGTTTTGAAAAAAAATGGCGCACTTTGAAAGAGATTAATTGATTTTTGCCCAAAAAATAAGCAGTAAATAGTTTATATAAAAGAGTATACATTTAATCAAAAAACGTATTCCCATAGAGAATGTAATTGTGAAGCCAATATGAAAATTTGAAATCGATCCATGCACCGGTGTTCGAGTAATCCGTCCTCCCAGTTTCAAAAAAGTGCTTTCGAGAAAAACGCGTTTAAAGTTGTAGTAGGCGTCTGAAAGAAGTCCGAGGCGCTGCGGCAAAATCGAAAATTGAACCTTGAAAAAAAAATTCGCTAGAGGACCACTTGTATATTATTGCAATTAGCAGTTCTATCGTTGCAATCATAAGTTCACTTTCGATCTTTGATTTCTGTATCATATGTTGGCGGATCTTCGTCGTCAATTTGAGTTGCCTCAAGCGACTATTGCTTTTTAAAACTTTTTCAGTAGCCTAACCCCTTAAGCTTTTCTAAAGTTCCATTTACAGTTTTTGTCTAAACAGCACGCTCTCTTTGTCCCCGTACATTGAAGATGAAGGTTATAGTAAAATATATTATTGGTGTGGAATTTAGCGAAGATTATGCGGCGGAGAAGGCGAAGGAGAAGTTGGAGAACAAACAGAAGAAAAAGGGACAGGAGACTGGAGCGAATGATCATGACTCCGAAGGAGATGCTGAAGAAACCAATGAAAAATTCGAACTGCCCAAAGGATCGATCGTACACTTTATGGGTACTTCCGAAAAAATGACCAGAGAATTGATCAAACAAAGTTTGAAGGATCTTGGTGGTGAAGTAGCTTACATAGATTACGAGATGGGTAAATCGGAAGGTTGGATTCGTCTGCAAGACGCAAACTCAGGAAAAATTCTTGTCGACAAAATGACAGACGGCAAGGTACATCGAAAGTCCATTGACGATTTCGGCAGCTTCGAGTACGATTTTATCAGCATGATCGTTCACACTTCTTTCTTTTCTAGCTGAAAATTAAAAATGACGAGTTGACCTTCAGAACCCTCGACGGTGAAGAAGAAACCAAGTATTTGGCAGTGGTCGAGCAGACGATAAAAAATCTACGCTCCAAAAACAAGAATTCCAAACGAAACCGTGGTAGACGTGGTGAGAAATGCTTTTTTAAATATTTTCATACATGTTTGACTTGAGCCTCGAAAAGCAGAACATTGCGTACGTGTATGAAATTTGATTACGATTGCTTCATTAAATCAGCGTAAATAACATGGAACGTTATGAAGTCGCCTCTAATCGGCTATTATAGAAGCATGTCGTGAGCCCTCTTCTTACTTGAGACGAAATGACTTCTGTTGAAAATTTTTGACGCCGGCGTAGACTTCGCCGGCTTTTAGTGGCATAACGCCGCCGCTGTCTACGACTAGAAGCCAACCCTGCGCAGTGCACGTATATCAAGAGACGTGGCAACGTCTTGACGCCAAGTATTTTAAAAAAATCGACGTCACTGACTACCTGACGAACACCGCGTACTCTTTATACAATAAGATGGCTAGCAACCGGTCGTTTTTAAACTTTGAATCGACGTCACGTGAAAACGCGTCGACGACACGCATCGAAAATCTAATGACATTTTACCAACGTAACGTGATTTGTTTTTTATCGATTTTCTTTGGGTTTTTTTTCGATTCGTCTACTCAATCCTAAGATCTCATAATTTACGGCCGAACTTCCGAGCGATTCTATGATCGCAAAAATTGTTCCACACTCCTTCGTTGAATCGAATGAAGTTATTGTCTTATGTCGCAGACATAGTACATACGCCCTTTTGGGAGTTGATTAACACTTTTCTCAACAGTCGGAGTGAGCGACTTTTACGACGTAATACATCATTCTGTCTGAGTGAGCAACACGGATTTTGTCATAATTTTTAGCAATTACCCACATGATATTTTTCGGAACTTGTTGCAGTTACTTTCTTACAGAATGCAATGGCTCAAGTGACATGCGTATTTCTAGTATGAGTAGGGACTAGTTCTCTTCGATTTGCGTTTATCTCAACCGAAAGATAATTTTTTAACCTGTCTGCATACAGTTTTCTATGGTGAGTCAATCGGTAAATTATTTTGGCAATATCGCAAATATCGGGGAGTTCACTCCTCTAGGGGTTCGGCGTCGATTGAGACAACTTCAAGCCATTCGGTTTAACTATCTTTTACGAAAAGTTTTGAAAACATTTCACGAACTTTTGTTCATCAACGGAATTGTTTGTCATTTGGACTTGAAGGAGATCTCGTGCGAATGCCTCTTTTGAAAAAAAAATATGAAACTGTACAGTGGGTGAAAAAAGGGAGTGTCTAACTGATCGTAAAATTACGGGGACATTTACCGTTTTCAAATCGCGATATTTCACATAAAAGTTGGAAACTTTTACACATATCGCCTCTGGCAACTTTGACAAATAATATTCGTGCTGAAGAACCGTCGACTCGCCTGATTCTCTCATTTTTTCGATTATTACATCCGATTGTAGACTGGACGCTGCCGATCGAGTATGAATTATTTTTAATACGTACTTGTAGTGTCAGTATTTCGTCGTAAATGCTTCTTTACTTGGTCATTTCCGTAAGCGAAAGCGTTCCTTTGGATTTCGGAAGATTCGCGCAAATTCCCGGCTACCTGCCTAATAGAAAGAATAAGTATATTTCGATATTCATGCGCCAATAGCCGACTATTCTTTCCATTTCTACAATGATACAAGCGGTACTTTGCATAAATTATCCAAATAAAACTAACCCGTTATTCTTCGTTCCTCGTAGTAGAACAAGCTCAATTTTAATTCTGCATTTCGTAGTGTACAGTGATTTACAACTCTTCAAATATGTACATAATCAGTGTGAAATTTATACGTCGTTTTAATATGACGATAATGCTAGAACGTCCGTATTTTTATAGAACTCACGACAAATGATGAATTGCCATGCTAATACTGAGGGATCTTCGGGATCTCGCTGAGTTGAAATATAAAGCGATTCTGATGACGCACACGAACAGAAGTTCTGCAGCTTTAGTTCACATTGTACAAATGTGCATAACCAGAGACGAACTTGCTCTTTACAGGTCGCAGCTCTCAGCGAGGTAGAAAGAGGCACGGAAGTCCAGCTCAGGCCTCAGTTGCAGCGAAGAAAAACTCCTCCGGCTAATTTTCTTGCGTTAACCTTGAACTGTATATATGTGTGTGCATATATATATGTATGTATGTATGTATGTGGATATACACACACACACACACACATACACACACACACGCACACGCACAAGTGAGTGTGTGTGTATGTTTATATATATAGCGCCATTCACTATATTTTTATTGACGTTACGAACTTCTGAGAGATGACGAACTTCTGAGGCCAGTGACGACGGGTAAGAAAACACATTTGAAAACTAAGTATCATCACTTGTATAAGTTTTATGGCCGAAAAATTAAAAAAAAACTTGCCGGTGGAATACACATGATTTTAAGATAAACACTGCGATCCAATTGTACCGTCGCGTAGTTAGATTTTTCGACGATTTCTACAAATTGTGCGTTGATTTACGGCAATTCAAATAAAACCGACAAACGACGCATCCTTGTGCTCCAATCTAATCGAGAGGTATTTATTCGAAGAGTCGATGCAAATGTTACCCACAGTATAAATACAAGGCATTGATGAACCAAAGTGCAATTTATAGAGATAATTCTAATGAATTTACTTTATTCAAATGGATCGCAGTAGATATCTCTACGACACCTTTTCAGGCCATCAAAAAACGTGTCTGAAAATTGTATTGTCACAATGTATACATTCTTCTTGTCGATGATTCTCTTGGAAAAAGAGAATCTCGGTTAATATCGCTAAAACGAATAAATAAAGTGAACTTCCTTGTACGTTTTGTAATCTTGAGATTTTTCAATCGTGAGAAGTGGGTGCGCAGTCGACGAAACGACACGCGTGGTAATTCGACTTGAGTTATAAATCGGTTTTTTATTGTTTGGTGAAATTTACAAATGTTTCAGTCCAATTGACTAATGTAAGTTTCACTAATATGCATCGATCTTTTTTCACGTAAATAGAGATCATTCTTATCGGTTGACTGTGTGTTATCTACCTTTTTCCTCGTTTGTTACGAGTTTAGTCGATATACGGTTCGAGGCATTCCAACGGAACATTGGTTGCGTGTGCAAATCCGATTAATCCAGTTATCTTAATTTTTAAGTCTCATTCTTCCTAGAGAAGATGCCTTGGTTGATCATATTTCACACTACTTGTGATTGTTTTTACTTGCAGCCTCTTAATTGTTTATCCATCAGAGTTTCTACCCTCGAAATACGTCGAATAGAAAATATTCCTTTGCTCAGAACATGAGTCTTTCTTTTTTCCAACAAAATGGCGATATTAAATATTTTGATGAAAAAAGATAGATTCTCGTGGGTTTCATTAAACGAGATCGTTTTCGGAACAAGGTATCCAATAACTATATTTGTTCTGTATTATATTTTTAAGCAGATTTTAACAGGTCATCCCAATATTGAATACTCAAAAATGTACAACAAATTTATAAATTTAGACAGAACATAATTGAAGGGTTCAAACTCTGATTTGTATGTACAAACGTAGACGACTCGTAGATTGTGCATTGAATATCCTTCGATATAATTTGTCTTATCACTTTCTCATCTACCTTTCAAAATATTACAAATTATAAATTCACCTCGACGTCGGCATTAATCAGACGACAATTTGTCGGAGTGGGGGGGGGGGGGTATTTTGGATATCTATGCTATGTCGTAAGAAAACTATCATAGACGGCCATGGCACTCATATATGTACATGGGTGGGTGTGCACAGCCTGCGCTAAAACATTGATTTTCAATGATGCTTTTCCGCCACGGTAATTGTATATAAAGTCGACTCTTATAACACTATACAGTAGGCCCTTTATCATTTGAATCGTCAGTTATCCGAACCACGATTTGGTTTATCCGAACGTGAAATTATCTGAACGATGGCGCAAAAAATACGCTGCTGTCGTGCAAGAACCGCGTCGGCTCGAGCGCTTTTCGTCTTCCACCGTTAGTCCGATTGCACACTGGCTTCTACTTTCAATTTTATTTGGTTTCTCACAGCGCGCACAGATGAATGTGAATTGTTGCAAATTGCTGACATCCCGTTTATTTCGCGTAGTTCGTATATGTCAGGACTTCAAGATCTTTGATTCCCAAGGTTCGATTCCTACGTCCTCCTGATGTAAGAACATAATGTTCTTATGTCGGAGAAAAGAACTGGAAACTTTCGAAGCTAGACAATGACTTATGATATTGGAAAAACCACGCTCTTCAATGTAAAGAGAAATTGAGACACTCGACGATGGATGATTATATAAAACCATAGAAGTAACATGAGCATTCAATATATATAAATATACACTATTCACACAAATTAAAGGCTACAAAGAAATGGCTAAATTTTTAGACGATTTTCATACTCATTATCATTTTTTCATACCTCATTTTTTCATTTGAGGAAAAAAATGTAGATTGGCTTATCATAAGCCAATCTAGTTTTTTTTCTCAAATTCAGAAAATTTGAGGGAAGACAGCTGTTCGTCTATCTATTTGACGTCATTTGGCAAAGTTTCGACGAGATCTGAAGAGCCGTTTTCGAGATTTTTGGGAATCTATAATTGTTCTACCATACCGACCGCGATGAGGTATCATTCCCTCTTAATGTCTGTAGTTTTGAGGCTGAAGTCAAATATTTGTTATCGTTGACCGTTTTTTCAGTAAGCTTTAAGCGTTCATCGGATTTTTTTTTATTTTTTGCTTGCCTTCAAAATGTCCACCGGCTTGAATTTTGTTCAGCCATGTCACCTTGAAACTCCTTTGGTTAAATTCTTCCTCTTCAATTTGAGCGGTTCGTAAGCTTTGTGCGATGATTTTTCGCTGAGCTATCGTCGTTCTATGTAAAAATTACCTTTTTGGCTTTAATAATTCATTACTCGGGAACTAATGAGCGTGCAGAAAGAAAAAGGAGGGTTTTATAAAGTTCAAAGTACCTTTTATAGGGCGTAATCATAGTTTTGTGACGTACTTTTTTTCGATGCAAGAACCCTGATTCGACAAAAGGTAAACAAAATGCGTTTTTAGAAACTTGATAAACTTGAAATAACTTTACAAATAACGGATAGATTAAGGATATCTTTAATTTGTTTCTAATCTCAAAATGTCCCAAAATAAACCCTCAAGAATTCGCACCGCTGCGATTTTTTGTTCATTGTGACCCGAATGATTGAAATTGTCACTTTTGCTAAAAGTCTATTAAAGGATAAATCTTTCACTTTTTATTTATTTATTTGTTTTTATTTTGAATGTTTTTTTTTCGTGCAAATCAATTTTTTCCATAAAAATGTTAAATATCGAGAAAAAACTTCATTTTTTTTACATAACAAAATTCGGAATTTTTTGACGCTATACACGCTACAATATCGTAAAAAAAAATATATTTTTTACGGCTAGTTCAACCTTGTTATTAATGATCAATTTATAAATAAATAGCAAAAAGTTGTATACCCCCCAATCAATCGCTGCATTTTCTTCAGAATATGTCGATTACTTACTGAGTTTCCTAACACACAAACCGTTTTCACAAACTTTTATTTAAAAAAAAAAGTTTTTAACGTACCCAACAATATTTTCCGCATATTAAAAAAAAATCGAAATTTTTCAACCATGTGTGCGTTAGGAAACTCAGTAAGTATTGATTGATTAGGGGTACACAACTTTTTGCAATTAATTTATAAATTAACAATTGCAAACAATGTGGAACCAACCGTAAAAAACGAATGATTTTTTTATGACGGTGTAGCATTGTGAAAACCGTAAAAAAAACTCCGATTTTTTTTGTTGTTTTTAAAACTAGTCTTGAAATTTCTTCGATATTTAACATTTTGATGGAAAAAAATGGATTTTGGAGAAAAGGTCATTTTCAATTAAAAAAAATGAATAAAAGATGCAAAATATATCCTTTGACTTTGAGCAAAAGTGACAATTTCAATCATTCGCATCACAATGAAAGAAAAATCGCAGTGGTTTAAAATCTCGAGGGTTTCTTTCGAATACTTTAAGGTTAGGAAAAAAACCAAAAATATCCTTAGTCTAGCCATTATTTGTAAAGTTATCTAAAGATTAGAAAAAAACCCTAAAAACGCATTTTTTACCTTTTTGGAATAACGGTTTTCGTATATAAAAAAAGTTAATTAAAAAACTATAATGAGGCCTCATAGAAGATACTTTGGAATTTTTAAAACCCTCCTTTTATTTTCTGTACCGTCATTAGTTCCCGAGTAATGAATTACCAAAGCCAAAAAGGTCATTTTTTGCTTTGACGACGATAACTCAGCGAAAAATCATCGTACAATGCTTACGAACCACTAAAATTAACGAGGAAGAATCAAATTAAAGGGACTTTAGAGTGGAATTCCTGAAAAAAATGTATTCAAACTCGTGGACCTGTTGAAAAGCAAGCAAAAATTATGATTTGTTTTTACGCTAATTTCTTTAAGCGTTGTGTGTGTGTGTGTGTGTGTGTGCGCGTGTGTGTGTGTGTATGTGTGTGTGGGTGGGTGGGTGCGTGTGTATGCGTGTGTGTGTATACAGGGTGGGCCATTTAACGTGACCACCACAAATATCTCTGTTGCCTTTAGAGTGACGAAAAAAATGTTAGGAGGTAATTTGATTGATTTCGGAGGGCTGATACAGTGGTTAAAAATTCATTTTTGTCAAGGTCATCGTTTTTTGCGTTCTTAACACCATTAATGGTTTTCCAAATGGCAACATGTTTTTTTGTTATTAAGAAGTTGTAGCCGATATCCAGACGAATCCGACGATCGATGACATTTTGACCTTGTAATGATTTTTCACCAAAATACACGTATAAAACGGGAAATCGTGATGGTATTAACAATAAGAATATTCGAATAATGTAATTTAATTTTTTGTGCAGAAAATTTATTGTAACTAATGTCCGAAGGGATGGTCATCAACCGCGACACATTTTTCGAGAAGACGGATGAGTGATTCTCTTGACCTTCGAAAAGTTTCTGATGTGATAGCGGCGCAGGCTCTTGTAGTTCGTTCTTGCATGTTCGTCGGCGTTGTCGGAACATCATAAACACGATCCTTTATAGCTTCCCCATAGGAAGAAATTATTTCAAGGTCATGATGTCACAGGTCGTTCGATTCGTCTGAATATTGGCTGCAACGTCTTAAATAAAAAACATGTTCCCGTTTGAAAAACCATTGATGACCTTGAGAACGCAAAAACTATGACCTTGACAAAAATGATTTTTTCACCACTGCATCAGCCCTTCGTAATCAATCAAATTACCTGCTGACATTTTTCGGTCACTAAACGCAACGGAGAGATTAAGGGTGGTCACGGTAAATGGTTCAACTCTGTATACATATATATATATATGTATATATATCTTGAATATAAATTATGTGTTCATTGCAATTTCTGCTGTATATTATCCCTTCATATAAAAATTGCGTTTTTTTTATCGGAACCAGGTTCAGTTCCGATTGATTCGGATAGTCGGGGTTCTACTGTACAGCCACATTAAGTGTACGACTTCGTTTACAGAGAAAAATATGGTACGGTAAAACATAATTTGGTCGAAGAAACGGCTACGAAGGACTATACACAAATGTTATTTAATGATTTGTCAATTCAAATGTTTCCCTTCATCCAGATAGCCAAAAGCCGCAAAGGAGATCCTTTTAACAAACTGGACGTGTTTGACTACTTTCCCACAATAACCTACTTCATGGTGTTCTTTTATGAGTGAACACCACGAAATAAGACAATACATGAAGGTGTTGACTGAATTGATAATCGCGGGGATATCTCCGAAATTCCGATCATTTTTCTAAAAGTAATATCGATTCGTAGTCTCATATTTTCCTCGCCTGACGTTCACTTCACTTTGACTAATCTTGTGACTGTTGAAAAATATTGTATCGAAGATTTTCTCTTGTATGTATGCTTACGTAAATATTACTTAATTTCTGAATTTTTTTTACGTATGTCTAGGAGTGTTTGCTTGGGTATTAATAAATACTGGAAACTATTATGAATAATTTTCGCAAGATGCAGTGGGCGCCCATTTGATCAGTTGCAACCTCGATTACGTTGTGCTTATCATTAAGGCCATATATCACACGCTTCGACCATTTCGATATTTTTAACCCTACTTTCGACCAAACGATACAATGGAAGATGAAGTTTATTCTGTATATGCGATATTGCAGGAAGAGCCTGACGGTCAACATTTTTACAAATTTATAAAACTGCAGATTATGGTTACCATAAAATGAATTGTGAATTACTAACTGATGCACCGAATTTATGGACATTTCAAGACCGTTAGGCTGTCGATCGTGATAAAAGACACATTTTAAGCATTGTTTCGACTGATTTCATTTAAAAAATGGCGGAGAAATTGAGGTTAAGAGTTTTTCTCATAAAACTAGTATATTTGTACCAACAAAGCTCAAAATATTATCGACACTGAAAATCTGGTGCATCAGTTTTTCCACTGGCGCCAATCCCCCATGGTAAACTGCAGACATTAAGGGCGTTGCCAGCTAATGGGCCAGGGGGCGGGAAGGGGGGATATGAATTTTCGATTCTCATATCCATTTTTGGAATCTCTGGGAGGCGAGGGGACAACCGCCCCTGCCCCATTGGCGACGCCCTTTGCATACATATAGACGCATCACTCACGGACTTGCAGAAATAGTCCAGTAAACATTTCGAAAGTAAGCAGTTTTTAGATATAAATACGCAAAACTGATCTAAGGGTAATTGGATGACGCTGAATCGAATGGCGATAATAATTTTGCAATCAACCCCCGAGAACATGTTTAAAAATGTGTAAAAACCGTTCGTCTTCGTATCTTCAAAACTGAGGGAGAAAAAGACGAATGAAAATTTGTCTGCAAGACAAAATCGCTTGGCAGCCTAAGCACCACTGAGAGCGTAAGAGACGCAAGATTCTCGTCGGAGCGCGTTGTACGCATGCGTGGCGGAACGACAGAAAGAACCTATGAGGGCGAACGGCATAGCCATATAGTGCTTCTCTTTCTGCTAGTGATCCTCAACCAGTAATGTTGTCAATCTTCAGTCGTCATTTTTCAGTACTAATACAATAAATGAAAATTTCTAGAAAGTCAGATTAACTCTTACTAAAGTAATATGTAACAGAAAGAACCCGAGATATATACGAATTTTATATACTTTTTTTATTTTTTGAAACTTCGACGTTTTCGGCCACCCAGTTGAATGGTTTTTCGTTTTTTTTTCTCCCTTATTTTGGAAGATACGAAGAAGGACGGTCAATGCTCTTTTTACGTACTTTTATGTCCCAAACAAATTACGTTTGACATATTTTTCGATAAAATTATCAGGTTCCGGATTAAACGGGTTTGAAAACATTTTTTTAACATTTTCTCGGGGATTGATGGCAAAATAATTATCGCTATTCGATTCACGCGAGATCCGATTAACCTTAAATCATTTTTGCGTATTTATATCTAAAAAGTGCTTACTTTCATGCTTATTGCCTGGATTACAACCATCGCCTATTGAGCCTCTGCTCGTTGCTGTAGTGTGAGTAGCAGACGGTTGCTGCAACATCTGGCGGCAGTTTGCGGCAGCTCGTAACCCAAAACGACAAATTCGGTAATGCCATCGTGACCGCGTCGAAATTTTGCAGCGTGTGATCCATGGCCTTAATTTAAAAATTCCTCCGCGGAATATTCCTCCATCCAATTTTCTACCGAATTTACATAATCCTCGAATAAAATCGCGAAAAAACGCGGATCACTTTGAAAAACTGGAACATCGTGACTTGCCGATTGGGATAGTATTTTGAAAAATGTTAGTATCCTTGTGCTGTGGCCGCAACGCACTTGGTCGATGAGTTCGCTACTATTATAATATACTAGCAATGTAAACTATAAATATGGTATTATCTGGTAGGCGAACTATGCGCCGCGTACACAGGGCTCGATGTCCAGACCTGAGATTCATCAGAGATATACACTCAACTCGTCTCTCAAACGGTTTTACGAAAAAGTCGCAGATCATTATTATCGATAAATCTCTATTATACATGTCCTTGACGAGGGATTGAAATATCGCAGTGTTTATTCCGTGCACGAAGTGTATAAAGTTTGGTCCGAAAACAAAGTCTCTTGAAAAGCACCCATTTTTTTAGAATCCACCTGCACAACGTTCTCTAATACGTTGTTTTTTTTATTTACTTTTTTACGTAAGGCGAAAAGTAATCGTCCTGTACCTGACACGTCCGATCGGTAGTTGTCGATTAAACGCAATGTATGATCGCACACACTCGTTGAGAACAATCGCATTGTACTGGGCAAATGTCCATGTTATCGTCAGTGATGGTTCAAAGAACGAAAATTCTTTGGAAGAAAAGCTCTTCGTAAATTCTCAGAAGTCGCTCTCGAGATCTTTGCGATTTGACTTCTTTCGCATTTTTGAATATCCAGTCGTCTATCAAAATCACGAATTCAAAGTTAGTTGAACGGGATTTTTCTTTTGCCATCTTAACTTTTCCGTAAACGCGTTATCGCTCGGGTTATCGATTTCTATAGACAACAAAATTCAGCAAGACAAACGGCGTTACGGAGATGCTTCCTGATTGTCGCAACAATTGAAGAAACAATGTCGTAAGTCTGATAACGAACGTAGAAATCGAAAGTTTGGTTGAGCGACTTCTCAGAATCTAAGCCGACGAGGCTCGCAAACCAATTCACGAGAGTCGGGGGAGATTTTTCGGCGCACCCTGATGTAGATAAACCCCTCGAGGGTGTGGACGACGAAACACGCGACGGATCGCCGAGTGATTCGTCGAAAATGCGAATACGATACAGTATCAGAATCGAGTATCCTGGACGTTTTGTTGATCGAGATCGACGAAAGTCACGTGTTTCACTTTGGACGAGCCCTCTCGGGGCAACCGCTAATGCTATACAGCTATCTCTTGTATCTGAACGCGTTTCTTGATAGTTCCGGTCGAATTGCCCGGCTGAGCGCCCGTGCTCAGTGAGCTGGTAGTTCGCGTTGGGGGTTTTGGTGGTGTGGGATCCCTGTGTGTCGTTGTTCTATTGGAATGTGTATTTATTCCATTTTCGGATTCCTCTTCAGGTTCGTCGCTGTTGATCTTCTCGGAGTGCTGAAGTTGATTCGGCGCTTGAGGCGGCGTCTGTGATTCCGAACGCGTAAGAGACTTATCGCGACCCAGCGCCGTGTAAGACGGTGGTGCCTCTTGGGACTGTTGTTCCGGAGCGTCGGACGTTTTAACGGACGGTCTCATCACCGTCATTGGCAGCGATTCCTCGCCGTTGGACGTGTCGGTGCACTGAATCGTAGCTCTCTTTTTGTCACGGTCGCGCTGATAATATATACCGGCAAATATCAACATGTTGAGTACGAGAAGTATGCAACCAACGCCAACGGTTATGGCGAGGGCCGTCGTTGTGCTGTAATAATGACGCGACGCTAGCCTCTGCAACAATTCCGCATCGTCCTCGTTGTCGTTGAGTATCGCCGTTATATCGTCCGTTATCGACTCGATCTCTTCGGAACCACTGGTCGTGCAAGTCGTGGACGAACCCAATTTCGTAGTGTCGATCAACGGCAATGGAGTGTGCCACTCGTCTCGCACTGGTCCTGTATACGGGCAGATAGTTGGACGGTGTTGATTAGTTTAATGTAAAATCCATTTTTACTATATTATATATGCACTGAAAAAAGTCAGGCCCACGAGCGCGGACGAGCTTTAACTTCGCTGGATTGAAAATTGCAGAAAATTGCAGAAGCACGAGTGCAAATGTTGCGATCCTTCGTGACAAAGCATCATCGATTGCGTACGTGGGCCGCTGGGAGTATCTTGTACTTTTGCATTGTTCTTCCCGGGCAAAGTCGAATCTGGCTTGGATTTGTCAAATAGGGGAACTCTTGGCAAGACGAAGGCGTGGGGCAAGATGAATCCTAAAGCATAGCTACTAAACAGTGTGTGCGAGCACAGTGCTCCCGTTGAAGTTTGAAGAGGAGGCGGGGAGGTGAATGAGTCTGAAAGTATGAACTGTGGTGGAAGCACGAGTCTCGAGTGCGGAAACAATATCGATTTTTTGACAAAACGATCTAATTTTTTGTAAAGTTTACCAACGTTTAAGGTCATTCGAATTGCTGATATTGATTTGAGACAGGTAAGTAAACACAATGCAAGTACTCATTATTAATATAATAACAGCGGTTTGTCAGAAATGTTCAAGATTATTGCTTGATTTTTGGTTGATTCGTTAACCGTTTAATGGGGCAAGCTGAATACCAGCTACCCGCAAAGCCGCAATCCGTTACAACCTACCACTAGCTACGTTAGAAAGGGTGAAATGAAACTAGTAGGGCCTTCGGTTCCTCTTCATCAGTGTTTCTACTAGAGGAAGAAGAACTAACAAATGCTTTACATGATAAGGAAGCAAAATTATTCGGACTAAATAATGCAGAACTAAGACGATTGGCTTATCAAATTGCTAGTATTGAGAATGAAACCATTTTTATTTGCAAAAGATGCCAATAATTCGTGTTCCATCATGTCCCCAACGCTGTTTCATCTAGCCCCGCACATAGGGTAAGATGGAAAAAAATAAAGGTTTAGTGAAGATATATATTAAGTAAGTATGCTAAGAATCAGAATGACTAACTTTTTGTTTCCAAAATTAAAAGATTAATAAATGTTCATCAGTTTAAAAGAATAATTAGACTCGACGGATTCACATGTATTGTGTTATTTTAACATGACTTGAGTGTTCTTCGCTTCCTCTACAAATTATTCTATAAGTACTTTATGAACGACCATCAGGAAAAGAATAAAGCTCGTGGAATGTATGATAGTAGTATGGAAGATTTTAATGTTCCCCGTGCAGACATTTGTTGGGGAGTCTTCAGATCCTACTACATCCTTATACGCATTTGATCGGGACGGCGCACGTAGCCACCATATTTGAATTCAAGTGAATTTTGCGCTATTTCCCAATTGACGTCGTTTGACATTTTATTCGAAAACAACAACAGCAATTTGTTGAATCTCCTAAAAAGTTATCCATTCGCCATCCCGAGCACAAATTTGTTGAAGTGTCCCAAGATGCAAATCCTTATAGGTATTTGTTAGGGGTACCGCACATAGAGAGTTTTCATTGGTATCCAATTGGATTCTATACTGTTCCCCGATGAACGCCGCACATACGGGTATTCTGACGAGCTAGCCGGTCATAAATCAATTTCTAAAACTTGTAGGTAAAAAACGACTGGTGATTATTATTGTTAAATGACTAGAGAACAATAGGCAACCATTCCCCGTCTTCAATCAGTTGTACCCGCGCCCTAGTTTCGGTCGGAACTTTACCATCGCTGCAAGTGTACGTATCTTTTTCGGCTTTCTGTGTTTGTCTCAGTTAAAAACCAATATTTTTTCTTAACCGTGATTTCTTTGAAAATTTTGTTATGGATTTGTATTGAGCAGGTAAGAACACATTCTTTTGAAACATTTTGCTGTGTTATTTGTTATGAAATATTGTTCTTGCGTCGCTAGAAAAAAAGTTCAGAATTGTTACATTTCCTACCAGTTTTTTACGCATAAAAAGCGTTTTGTTGTATTTCCGGGTTCGTCCCGGTTATTATTTGAACTATCATTTCGAGATGATTGTTTTTCGAGTCGCGAGTGAACAACCATGATAGTAAAAAGAATAGAAAATTTATATTCGGGCGGAGTGTAACCTTGATATTATAAACAGGCTATTACTAAATTCCGACCCACTGATGACTAGCATGAGACCAACCAACAAAAAATCAATGCAGTTCACGACGGATGCAATTGAATTGATGATTCATGCTGAACCGGACTCTGAAGATGTTCTTACAAGAAACATCACTCAAGTGTCCGCCGTCGATTTTGTCGAAGAGCATATTAGCCCAGTCGAATTAGTATTTTAGATTTACAAAAATGTTTAGCAGCAATTTTCTTTCGGAATTCGTTGGGGGTCACTGGTAGTTTAAATTCAAAAAGTAGAGGTACCAGACTTTTCACTCCATCCGCCATCTTGATTTAAAGGGTTATTTTTTGTTTCTTAAATAACTCGTTCATTTTCAATTTTACATGCAAAATAGTTATTACAAAAGTTGTTTAAAATTCAACTTCCTACAATTTTGGTTCTCTTCAATTTTTTCATAGAATCGATTTTTTTCGATTTATACCCGAAAAGAGGGGGTGAATTTTTTGTTATCGAATAACTCGTTTATTTTCAATTTTACGCGAAAAATTGTAATAAAGTTGTTTAAAATTAAATTTCCTACAATTTTGATTCTTATCAATTTTTTCGTAGGATCAATATTTTGTGGAAAAAAACTAATCGTGGACTCGACCCTGTCGCTACAATGGCCAATCCAGCACCAGAATTTTTGCTGAAGACGATATCATGTAAATGCAAAACGACGTGCGGAAAAATGTGTGGTTGTCGCAAATCCAGACTCAAATGTTCCGTCTTATGCCACAACTGCAACGGAGAAACCTGCGAAAACGTTGTCTCAATTCGAGAGCTGCTGGATGAAGATGACCTTGGTAGTGACGAAAACCGCTCAGAACACGTCACCCCCGACCCTCCTGAGCTTCCGGACGAATTCGTCGACAATTACGAGGAAGAATCGAACGACGAAAACTTAGCCGAGCCATCGGCTAAACGTTCCAAACAGACGTAATTGAAATTTCGAAAGACTTTTGAAAGTGTACTGAAAAGAAAATAAAATTCATTTTTTCAATTGTAAAAATTATACTGTTCGATAAACTGATTATTTACACCCCTCTTTTCCTTTACCATGAACGTGCGTCCCAAAAATATAAACTTTAGAAAAAATCGGAATCATAATTGTAGCAAATAACATTTTCAACACATCAAATTTACAATCAGCAACAAAAAACAGACAGAAAAAATAATGATACAACGTCAATAATAAATGCGATAATAGAATACTTAGGTTCACCCCCCCCCCCCCGCTCTTCTCAGGTATAAATCGAAGAATATAGGTCCTACGAAAAATTGTTGAGAATCAAAATTGTAGGAAATTTAATTTTAAACAACTTTGTTTATTACAATTTTTCGCGTAAAATTGAAAATAAACGAGTTATTTGATAACAAAAAATTCACCCCCTCTTTTCGGGTATAAAATGAAAAAAAATCGATCCTATGAAAAAATTGATGAGAACCAAAATTGTAGGAAATTTAATTTTAAACAACTTTTGTAATAACTATTTTGCGTGTAAAATTGAAAATGAACGAGTTATTCAAGAAACAAAAAATAACCCTTTAAATCAAGATGGCGGATGAAGTGAAAAGTCTGGTACCTCTACTTTTTGAATTTAGACTACCAGTGACCCCTCCCCCAACGAATTCCGAAGGAAAATTGCTGCTAAAATTTTTTGTAAATCTTTGCCCGTTTTTTGAACTAATTCGACTGGGCTATATATGTGATAAAGCATTGAAAACTGTGAGACAGGTATTGTTCTTTATCTGCGGAAAAATGGTTTTAAGGGGGGAAACCACCCCTCAAAGATAGGCGTATCGAGGGGTGGTTTTGCAGTTTCACCCACAAGTAGTCCACCGATCTGAATGAAACAAAAACCAAATCTCTTCTAATGTAAAGCGATGAAAAATGCACTATAGAATAATTTAAAAAATACAATTAAGGGGTGACTTGCCTTTCTTTGAGGGGTCGTTTTTCCCTTAAAAACGTTTTTTTGCACATAACAAATACGTGTCTCATAGTTTTCAATGATTTATAACATATTTGAGTTTCAACAGAATCGGAGGCGGACACTTGAGTGGTATTCCTTGTCAGATTCACATTCGGAGGACGTTCCTGAAGACACAGAGAGTGAGCAGGATGAAGAAGAGCCATAGCACTCATTATCATCTTAGTTATATAAATTATATTAAGTTTAGTTTTTGAGAAAAATAAAAATTTAAGTTAAAAAGAGTTTTATTATTTTTTGCTATAAAACCCAATATTTTGGGACACATTATTCGTCGCAAAGCACTGCCTACAGCTTAAAGTTAATTAGAGAGTCATTACGAATAAAAAAATCGAAAGAAATAATTTTGACCGTCTAGATTGGCAAAATATCCCTATGTGCGCCGTTTGAGGATTCTTAGCACGTTCGAATCGACCATATGCGCAAAGTCACGAGAAAAAACTCGGCGCGCTAAAATATAATCTGCACGCTTCGTAAACATGCACGTGTGTGGTGATATTCAGTCGAAGTGCGGTAAAATAAAGAACAAACAATAATTACAGTGGATTTTCAGTTATGTAACACAATTCGATTTTTAAGATGTATTTTTTTACGATAAGATTAATACTCTTTTAAAACCGACCCATTTTGTAAATCTATATTTTTTGTTTAGAAAACAGAACGTACAGGACTCGATGGGATTCATAAAAAAATCGTATCGAAATCTCTTCGATTATTTAGGAATTCTTAAGGATTCAAATGAGATTTGTGCATGGGATTCCAATGAGGAATCCCGCTTGCAAGCCAACATGTACGAGCGTAGCGTTTTAATATAGGGACCCAATGGTATAGGTAATTGGATCTCTATCAGGCAGTAGGGAAAATTGTGGAAATCTAATTGGATCCCTACAACTATTTCTTCACGGGTTTATCTATACTTGCGCAATCTGTTAAATCTTTCTTTGTCCCTGTATAATATATATACAGGGACAAATAATATATATATATATATATATATATATATATATATATATATATATATATCACCCGCATAAAATTCGTCGCCTCGTTCTCGAAAATGGTGATGTCTCATTGACACATCCTCGTCACCGGGTTGATGAAGTTGTGGTATCAGGTTCAGCCACACTGCCATTTTGTGTCCGCGGTAGTGGCTCTTCATTTTTGGTTTCAGTGCTAAGAAAAATAAAGCAACATTGAAATGTCAGCATGTCTGTCAAAAGTAAATTTCCATTTCTAAATTTACAAAAAAGACTTGACCAAAAAACTTGAGCATAACTTTGAATAGTGACAAAAAGACTGTAACTATCCTATTGGATGGTATAATGAAAACAATCACAAAGATTTTAGTTTCCGACCTATCGTCAAATACTGCTGCGTCCCCGTCTCGTATTGTCCCCACGTGAGACCACGGAATCGTGCCTTCTCCTTCACGGTCCCATAATCCACGGACTCGATGTTGTGTGGCTCATTGGGATTCGCCGTCTTTGCAAAATTCGTGAAGAAGGTTAGCACAGCCTCGGCGACACCCTGATCCTGTCGAGAGAAATTTTGCGGGAAGAACGGTCCCCCGGCGATCAATGGAAGACCGAAGATGTAGGGTATGTCCTCACCCCTTACACTCCCTAATCTCTGCGAAATGGAAACATATATACTATAGGACATCTGTGGAGTGCCACAACATATTGTGGTTACAACTCTGCAAGGTACATCCGTTTTTTGCTACATTTCGTTCAATTTTACCTTGACAAGAGGCAAGGTGTGGAACAAAAAAAAATCATTTCGAGAACAATTGGGTTTATTATTTTGTTGATTTATGTAATTCACGACGTGGCCGGAAAAAACGGGAGTTTTTGCGAATTTATTCTGGGAAAACGCGTGTTACGTTGTTATTTTATTTATATTTAAAGATTATGGTTTTAAGCATCTTTTACTTTTTTTATATTGAAAAATATTTATAAATGTAGTAGCAACCCCGGTTTGTGCAGACCGCCGTTTTTAAAACGTCTTTCACGGTGACCACTGCTGCATGGAAACAACTCATCCGAAATAGAAAAACAAACGCGTTTAATTTTTGCCAAAACCATTTAGTGCTCGGACGAAGGATCTCATAAAAAAATGGATTTTTTTAAAACTCGCCGCTGTCCTGTAAGCCTATCGATTTTCGGTGAAAAAAAACGCTCTATTTTCGTTGATAAAAAACTATGCAATGGAAAAGAAATTCCTTTGTTCAAGCACTGTTTTGGATATGTAAAAGAAGCTTGTAAAATTTGAAGTTGATCGCTGCAGTGATTTTTGAGATATCGTGGGCATCGATCTTGAAAACATCATT
Organism: Ophion obscuratus; assembly: GCA_964007375.1. Taxonomy (NCBI): domain Eukaryota; kingdom Metazoa; phylum Arthropoda; class Insecta; order Hymenoptera; family Ichneumonidae; genus Ophion; species Ophion obscuratus. Next base: position 59,511,878 of record OZ023312.1, read on the forward strand.
TTGAGAAACACGCGATTAAAGTTTACCGGTTCGCGGCACCTACCGGTAAACCCCACTAACTCCCTCAATTTTTAACGGATCCGCTTGAAATTTTTAGAGAATATTCGTGAAATGTTATATTTTGAGCATCCGTTGAAAAGCAAAAACCGATATTCGTAAAAGATTCAACTAGGTGTAAGCCCCCAAAAAGAACGGTGTCACAACGTTGATACTGATTGACGAGAGTATATTCAGCTTATGCGTATGTGGACAATAATACATACTTGAATACAGTACTCTAAAAACTACGCGCCGTGATGTGGTAAGGTGATCATTTACGAAGGCAGAATCGACGAAGCTCATCCCACTGGCAATACAAATGACTGATAGCAGTCCGTAATCTGAGTAATTATTTTGTAATTAATTTCATTGTTAGGCATAATAATTGGCGTTCTTAATTAGTCATTAATTGGCAGCACTTAATGTAACAAAGGCGTAGTCCTCTTTTGAGTTCCGCGGTCTCTCATTATACAGCGTGCCTCTGCGTATCAGCAGTGGCAATTATCGGGGATGAAGATAATGCTCGTAGTAATTGGATAGCTTCTCAACTATAAAATCCCATTAGAAAGTGGCTGTTGAACGCACAATGTAACATATGCGAAGCAACACGTTCGAGTATCCAACACGGTTCCTGGATTTAAGGGGGTTAAATACAGCATTCGACGGAATTGTACTCGCGCTCGCGCTGCCCCATCGAATGCTAATCATTCAATCCCTTGCTGCGTAAAAAAGATCACCTTTCTAATAATTTTTTTTTATACACCTACTGCGATGCTGGAGTTTAACAACTATCTCGTTTAAGTTTTCAACACGTTTCATGCTCGGCGAGAAAGTTTAAAAAAATCTCTAGCTAAGTGCTTAAAAAATAATCCCACACACCATAAATGCTGGTTAATTTTTTGTAATTCACCTTATAGTTGATAAGAGAAAAAAACGGCCGTCGACCCTTCATCCTTTTGATTTTTGTGGAAAAAGGTTAATCGGGAATATGTTTTATTGTCAATCGAATAAAATGAAGAGAAAATAGACGGGTGACCGTTTAATTTTTTAAAATTTTTTCCCATTCAACTACGCAGTGAATATAAAATATGAAGATTAGCCGATAGATATTCATTAGCGATGTAATGAATTGGCATTAGTTTGGTCGATGGAACGCAAATAACTAATAGATTTATAATTTTTTCAGTTTGCATAATTCATTCCTCCATAGTTTTTTTAAGTTACGAATAAAATGTTATCATGTTAAATAACGACAATTTAAGTTTCTCTTTTTCTACGAGGAAAAAAATCGTGCCTACCACATAACGCAAATATGTGTAAATGTAATATCTTTAACGAACCTGCGAGGAAGGGGAGAGGGTAGTGGTGAAAATTAAACGTAGCTGCTCACAGTAAAACGCCCTTTTGAGGAACTATCATACATTAGTGCTGACCCAGTTGTATATGTACTGGAACGAAGGTAAAAGAGAGTCGCTATTGCCGCAGAGGAGAGAGGTTGCGGGAAAGCCCGGCAAAAATATGTGAACATTTAGTGAGTTCGCCTCTCTTGGCTTTTACCACGAGCTTTCGTTGCGTTACTGTAGTGACAAAAGATTGTGCCGCCGGCAGGTAGAGAACTACGTTAAAGGAGGAATATAAAAGAGCGGGCAAGAACTATACACGTGCTCCATAGCCCCAGGAACCGGAAGGCCTCGTCTCAAATCTACCTCCAGTTGAAAGAGAGAGAACCTCATTCAAAACTCATCCTTTTCGCGTACTTTCATTACCAAAGCTACACATTCGGGCGCATGGTACTCATACTTGCAAGTGTATATACATGCACAGAAATGTGCGGAAAAAACGACACTCTGAATAAACTTGCAAAACCGGAAGCTCTACAGTACTCTATAGATTCAGGCAAGTTCCGGAAGTCGAATGTGTATAATTTTGAGCCATTTATAATTGTGCCTATTTATATTTATGTCACGAGATTATTTATTGTAACCATTAATTAATATTACGTGTTGCCAAAATATGGCAACATCTCCGAAATTGAGGTTGGCAGAAATGCTCTTCATTCCCCAGCCAAGATTCCTAATCATTCATCAAATCCCGATCGTTTAATATTGAATATATATGGTTTCCGATGGGTAAGATGATTTTTTTCTAAATATTTGCAAAGGTTCAGTTTGCGTTAATCCGTTGTTAAAAATGGTTTATCTTGGTGCTAAATAGCCAAAACAATCATCACCCGTAGCGTGAACGTCTTGCCCATCCAATCGCACGTGAAATTACATACATTAAACTATTTTTTATCTCTCGTGTTTGGTTGCGAAAAAAAATGTAAAAAAATCGTAAATACTCAGTGTAGTCTAAACAAAAACATATATATTTTTAAAATAATAATCTTGGATTGTGGCTAACGCTCCAACCTCCTTAAAGTTTCATTAACCACCAGCTGGCTGATGGAATTTTGAAAACTGGTTTGCAGATACACGTAGAACGAGGGCTTCAAAAAATTATGCGATTAAACGAACTTACCTGTCGTGAAGTTCTATCGTCTCGTTGGAGAGATTACATAGGTAGTACCGTCTACTTCGTACCCCATTCCCACGAATATTCAGAATTTAAAAAACGGAACAGCGAACCGGGACAGACGTCCCATTCCACCGTTCCGTGCGCTCCTCTTATAATGTGTATAGACTATTTATTATGGGCGGGAAAGAAAGTAAAATAATAAATATTTTTCTTCCCCCAGGTGGGGGTGTAATCTCTCGCACGAGACATCAGACATAATTCCGATAGAACTTCACAACAGGTAAGTTCGTTTGATCGCATAATTATATCATCGTCTCGAGATTATATAGGTAGATGTTTGGAGGTGATGAACAAAAACTTTTCAATCTTATTATTATTTTATTTTTTTTATAATAGACTTTATTGCTCCGGGCAACGCACTTCCTCAGTTTGCACTGGGAAACATTCACCAACCCCCGGGGGTTAGACTCGGCCCGATACAAAAGACTCTTTCATCCCCCTCTAGCGCGCCGATGATGAGGACAACGAGAGTTACCCTGAATCCTCGGTGCAAACGACGTAGCTCGGCCAGGAGAGGCTGATACTTGAGCTGTTTCTCCTCTTCCTTTCGCGACACGTTCACTTTGGCCGGAGCCGAGAACTCAATGACGTATATCGTCTTGTCGTCGAAATCGAAGAGGACAACATCAAGCTTAGTCGCTTGAAGCGGCCCGATGGTCGCGAATGAGAAGTTCCAATAAATCTTGCACCTCTCGCCCACGACAACGGACTCAATATCTCCTGGTAAATAAGGCGGCACGGGCTCCCGGTCTATCCCATAAGAGTGCCGTAGATGGTAGTACAACACTCTTAGGGCCGCGTTATGGCGATAGATATAGCCGGAGACTGCATATACTGGGCAGGCCGACAGTAGATGCATTAGTGTCTCCGGCGATTGTTTGCATGCACGACACAAAGTGGTCGGCAAAGGCTGACCCAAAACGCGACTGCGATAGACCAGGGTGTTGATGACTCTGTCTTGGCAGGCGCAGATAAACCCTTCGGTCTCGGACACCAGTCCAGCTGACCGCAAGAAGGAAAAGGTCAGCTGGGTGGACAGCCCCTGTTCCTCGATGTGGTGAAAAAACACACCGTGCATGGGGCTGTCCATGTGCTGCCGAGTCAGGACAGTCTGCTCGGCAGCCCTGATTGCCCGCCGACATCGGGACTTGCGACAACCAAGCGACGGAGTCTATTGGCAAGGCGCCACACCGGCGCCGGCGGAACTCCAAGCCGAGGGTTTCTGCCGCACGATCTGCCACCTTATAAAGAAAAGCACCCGCCCCATGAAGCTAATGCTGGTGCACAATCTCCAGGAGCGGGTCCGAGCTCGTTATTACATCGCTTGCTATTCCGAGAACCATGCGGTCATGAAGACACTCCAATCCCAAGAGCCCACGCCCGCCGCTCGGACGCAGCATATAGAGGCGCGCGGTGGAAGATCGAGGGTGCAGACTCCGCTGGATGATCATTATTTTGCGTGTGCCGATGTCCAGCTGTTTAAGCTCGTCTCTACGCCATTTGACGATGCCAAAGGAGTAGAGCAGGACCGGGACAGCAAGCGTATTGGTGGCAGTGATCTTATTTTTCCCAGACAGATCTAATTTCCAGATCCGTTTGAGACGCCGCCTATACTCGCTGCGGAGGGCCTCCTTGACACCCTCAGCGTCTTGTATAGAACGCTGATCGATGCCAAGGTACCGATAAGACCCTCCGGCGTTCAGGTGTTTGAAGACGCTCCCGTCCACCAGTCGAACATCAGCCGCGACACCCTCTGCTCTCCCTCTCCTGAGATGAAGAACAGCGCACTTGTCCAATCCGAAGTCCATTCCCGCCGCCCGCGTGTACGTCGCTACGATGTTCAAGAGTTACGATGTTGAAGAGGAGCAAGAATACCCTCCCCGGGAGCGTATAGCCTGAGGTCATCCATATAAAATAAATGGGTGATCCCTCGCCCACGCTCCCCGGGGTGCTTCGTACCCGCGTGCAGCCCGCAAGGCGATTGATAAGGGTAATAGTGAGATGCAAAACGGGAGGGGGCTGAGAGAATCTCCCTGGATAATCCCCCTCCTATACCCCACCACTTCGGTCGACACGTTGCCTTCACTAGTCTTAACTGTGAAGCGTGTCTTCCAGAGCGGCACGAGCTGCTTAATGCATCCCACTATGTAAGGACCCATATGTAGCACTATGTAGGTGTATAATCAGTTTGTGACTGACAGTGTCGAACGCCTTACGGTAGTCTATCCAAGCTACTGAGAGGTTACGCTTGTGCTGGACCGCGTCTTGCGTGATGCAGCGGTCCACCAGCAGTTCTCCTTACAACCTCCCAGCCCCCTCTTGGATCCCCTTTGTTCGTGTATCTCCCGCCATGCAGGCTCGATTTCGCGCAGAACACGCTCATAAAGAATCTTTGTGAAGGTCTTGCAGAGCGCATTCAGACACGTTATCGGACGGCAGTTCTCCGGACGAGACAGATCCCCTTTTTTGGGGAGTAACACCGTCCTTCCCTGTCAGCCACGTAGGGATTGGCACCGTCCCATCGATGAACGACGAGAAGATGCGGGCCAGATGGGTATGGATGCACGTGAATTTCTTCCACCAGAGGATGTTAATCCCATCCGGCCCGGGAGCAGCGTGGTTCCTCATGCTACTCACCGCCTTCTCCACCTCACCCCGCGTGACTGGAAAACAGTCGCCACGCTGACTCGGCTGTTGCCGGCAATACGTGTCGAACCGTCCCAGAGCTGGAGTGCTTTCATCAAAATGACCCGCCTCGCTATACAATTTTCTCCAAAACCGCTCCACCTGAACAGCTGTTGGCGCTGTGTCGGGGGCAGGCGTAGGTGGTTGGAACCAGCGGCCTGGGTCAGATCGGAAGAGGGTGTTGTCTAACGCCCCACCCAGCCGCCTCTCTAAGGATTGCTTCGCAACCCCCAGGTTCCGCACCTTCTCCACGTAGCGTTCCTTCACAATAAGAAGGATAGCTTTGTTCAATGTGTGGTGACGGCATTTCAATTCCGAGCTGATTTTTCCGATTTTAGGGTAAACGCCCTCCCCGCCGTAATGAAGTCTAACACACACTGAACATGGGATGCCTGCCTCCGCGCTTCATTGATCTTATTCTGGAGCTGTGCAACGCAACGCGCCGCCGAGTCTTAGCCACAAACGCCTCCTTATCATTGCGTGTCTGAGGCTTCGACTCAACAGCCGCGTGATACACAGCCCAGTTCAAGCTGAGGAGATCAGCGGACTCGGGGATTGTTGCCGCGAGGGACTCATTTGCCGCTTCTAGGCAACCAGGCTGATGAGAAAATTTCCCAGTGATTCTCTCCCTCCTTGTTCCCCAGTCCTCTGTCAAATCGACGGGCCAACGGGGGGGGGGGGGGGTTCCGACTGCCGGGGGGTTCGATCTTCTGGCCGTACGGCAGAGCTCCGCGCGGACCGCGCGGAAGAGCGCCTGCCGGGCAGCTCTGGTGGTAGTAACAAGAGATCGTAGCCTTGTCGTCACAAGCGGGCAGCCTGGTCTCGCAGATGTTGTTGCGAGAGGTGTGCAAGCTCTGGGTGCACTTGGCTCCACAGGGCCTGCAACCTCGCCATGTAGCCCCGTCGCGACGGTACGTTATCCCTCTAGCAGCGGATGAGGTCCTCCTTGAGTTCCTCCGTCCACTCGAGGCGCCGATTTCGAGCCGTGGTCGTTGCCGTGGATCCTATCCGGGTGCCCCTCCCAACTAATCCTTGGTCCCCATCCGAGAGGGAACGGTTGTGGGGGGCCTGACTAGGTGGTGTTCGAACCTAGTTTTCGGCGTGCCAGGTGGTTGGCCTGGCACGTCGGTGGCTATTGCGGGGGAGTTGTGCTGCCCCGGGCGATAGGCACGCCAGCTTCCCTACGCCGAATATTATTATTATCATTATTTTAATCGAACACAGCAACCGCAACATTGCTCCTATTCGACTCTATTGGTCGATTGTAAAATCTCGCAAACACCTGAGTCTCCTTGGATCACCCTGCTGTTGATTTAATTATACTTAACTCTATTCCTTTGGCTAGGCTGTCGATGTTGTAGTATCCCTTGTGCTATGCGGAGTACATTCATCACCTACTCCGTTAAGCTTGAGCATTGATCTTATCCATCTACTTCCGGATTGCGTGGTTGCCGCTTGAAACGGTTTTCTTGAGATAATAAACAAACTGTTACAGTATTTTCTTATAGGCTCCGTTAATGCCAAATATCTCTCCAAAAATGATGCTACACATATTTTAGGCTTATGTCTACAATAGCGTATTAACAATAATGGCTGACACTGGCCTATTCGGGAAGTCTTGATCAACTCCGGTATTTCGATTTCGAATCCGTCCTTTGAACGCTTAATATTATTTATCTTTATAAGAGTCAACGTCTGAACTCTATGTGCTGTCGCGAGTGCCATTAGCGTAACAAGCTTTTCGGATATTTTTTGAAGATTCGATTCTGCTACCGCACAGTGCCTCGCGAGAGTGAGCAGCACCATGCCTGGATCTCATGTTTTATTATACTTAGGCTTGGTTGGCCTTAGCCAAAAATTCCTTTAAAAAATCTTGTAAAATCACCATTAATGACCATGTTGTTTATCGAGACTAGTGACACGGCCGCTCATATCGAATTCGAGTCCCATAGGATGCCCATGCTTTGAATTTCTTTATTAAGAACGTCAAGAGGTCGTTCTTGTTTGCTCTGTGTGGATCAACTTTTGCGTTTCGACAATATTCCTACCAGGCCTTAAAAGGACTCATGTATTGCTTAATCGATGACTCCGCCAACGACGCCACGAATATTTCTATCGTTGATCTTGGTAAGCCTTTCTTTGCGAAGGCGACCCTGATAACTTGCCTGCAATCAAACGCAAGTTTCGTGCTAGGGGATGACGAAGCGACCTGCATAGAGACAATAACATCTCATCAGACGGATTGAAATAAATCGGTCTCTCGCATAAACACGCAAAGAATATCGGATGCCACGGTTGATTTCGCAAGCTTGTTCCGCAACCATTTTTTGTAACACTTAAGGAATAATTGCAAAGGGCGGAAACGCATAGAAATACTTTTTTTTCCAACTTATGGTGAACGCATAAATGGCTATAGCTTCGGGATCTCTATGCCAAGCACAAAACACCTCGCATTTTACGTTAACTCTTGTCGCAAATAGGTCTATTGTCGGAACCCCAAACTCTCTAACAATTCGTTTAAACGCAAAGTTCACTAATTCCCATTCCGTGTCTACGTTCTGATTTCTAGATTCTCGATTCGCGTTCTCGTTATTCGCTGACGTGATGTATGATGCGAACACTCGAATCTCTCGAATCTCGCACCATTTCCGCAATTCTTTTGCACGATTTTTGTACGAAATCGCGGTCGTGTTATCGACGCGTAGTAAAACTTGAACTCCGTGCAAGTCGGAACCAAAACATTGAAGGGCTATGAACGCCGCCGTGAGTTCGAGATAATTAATATGTAAAGACTTTCTCGCTTTCTTTCGAAAACCCGCGAGCTTCTTAGCCATTGCAATGTACCCCCAACCGGTCAATGACGCATCGGAAAAAATCTCGCGAACATATTCGGGACTTGCTTTCGATTTCTTCGATCATTACAGTTTTTCTTCCCACCAATCGAAATCCTCGCGCAATACATACATACAGTACATACCTTGGTACGTACATCATTGCCTCATAATCCTGGCCAGTTTCTAACAGCCCGGAAAATTGTCTTCTGGAATTCTTTGCAGTATGCACCGCTATATTCTAATGCCGGACTATACGCAACGAGAGTACCAACGAATTGGGCGAATTCTCAAATTTTACATGCACTCTTTCGCGAGAACACGTGAACTAATGCTCCCGCACTTTCCCTCTTTTTGCTAGGAAGTTCTAAAGACATGTCGATCGTGTTGATGTTAAACCCCAAAAACAGGCAGACTTGCGCTGGCTTCAAAATACTTTTCTTATAATTCACCACGAATCCAAGCGATTCGAGCAACTTGACGGATGCGGCCACGTTACGTGAGCAACTTTCCTCATTTTCACCGATACACAACCAATCGTTTAAATATATTACCGATACATAACCTCTCGCCCTAAGCGAGCTAACCACCGGCTTTAAAATCTTTGTAAAAATATATGGTTCTATAGACAGACCATTCGGCAAGCACGTAAACGGGTAGAAATGACCCTTGAACATAAATCGTAGAAGCTTTCGACTATCTCGGTGCACCGGAACCGAATAATATGCGTTCTCTAGATCAACTTTTGCCATGAAATCGTGTCGAATGACAATTTTTACTGCGGTTCTCCAATCTTCCATTTTTAAATGCTCGGTTTTCAAAAATTCATTCAGCCTATTTAATTTCAAGACAAATCTGTGAGAACCATCCTCTTTTGCCACCAAGAACAATCTCGCTAACTTACCGTCCACCGGGCAACAAGCTTGAATCGCGCCGAGCTCTAATAATTTTCCTACCGTTCGCTCGCACGAAGTCTCAGTCGTCGACCTGATTTTGTAACGCTGGGCCCCGGGGCCAAGCTCTTTGAGCAACCTTATATGCCGTTTCAATTCTATATCCACTTTTACAACGCACCACAACATTTTCGGCAAGCTTTTTCCATTCGGAAACACAATAACGAAGCCTGCCGGCAGGTTTTATTACCTCTACTTTTTCCCTTTCGACGACTTCTCGTCCACGGATTGCGTTTTCTCTAGCAGCCGATTTTCCTGCTGCGCACGCCCGCGGTTGGTTTGTACGTGCTGGGGCCTCGCTGGTTTTTGCCCAGCTGATTTGTCCTCTGAACTCTCGCAGGTGGGCTTTTCCAATTTACCGAATATTCTTCTTAAAAGGAACTTTCGGCGACGCTGGTTTCAGCGGCTGCAGTTTCAAATCGAGACCCGCTTTCTCTACTGCTTTTGCCGATTTTCATTATTCCGTAAGTCCCCGCCGAACAGATATTTTTCTGTCTCGATCTTGCCCAAAATCGTCTTCGCACGTTTGTCCAATCCTGGTAAAATATAGGGTGTCCCAGCCATCGACTCTTTGTCATGGCGGTCTGTCATCAACATTTCTGCGTCACACATCAATTTGAGCGACTCCTTCCTGTCGACGCCCTCTTAGTTGTCATTCAAGATTAGTGTGATCGCTGATCCCAATGCTGACATTGCAGAACCAATCAGATATTGTGAATCCATAAAATGCTTGTCTCGTCCAGCGACGAGATGAGCTCCGCATTCAGTATTGAAGCTTCCAACGGGAAATTTCCCTCACGAGAATAACTTTTAAGCAGCCCTACTCGAACTTCTTTTTCCAAGCCAGACCTAACCCAGGTTTTCCATCGAGACGTCAAGTCCGAATGAATTTGAAATGCCTTCGGTTTCTTCGATGAAGGGTGATCGCCCAAAATCTGAAGCGCTTCTTCGTCTATTGAAACCTCATTTGGTTCCAATGACTCGTGTTCGCTGCACGAACTATCTTGCTTTTCCGACTCAGTGTTCGGAGCATCTGCAAGATATATCCAATATTCATAATGTGAATAAGGATATACGTTATGTTGCAAACATAACCTATACGGATACTTGACACCAGGCAACCACCTTATTTTCAAAATAAGCTCCAGCCATGTGTTGCATTTACAACAGGTGTATCGCTTCGAACCCGCGATCTCGTTGTTTCAATACAAAAGAAGAAAGGACATTTTTACCTAACTCAAAGAGTTGCAAAGTGCCGATTAACTTCGACGGCTTTTGCGTTTCATCTTTTTGACGTGACAACGTCTTATAATTCGATGGAGCCGGCTGCACGCACGAAAAAACATGACTCATGCGGTGTTACCTCGCTCTGAGGCGTTGCATTTAAGGCTTGAAGTGCAAGCGAGAGCGCGGAACGAGCGACAAAGAGGCACAATCGGCCTCCGCGTTCGGCAGCGTTCGACATCTGTCTCTCTCCTACTTGAGTGATGGCCTCTGCACACTGCGAGCGACGAGCGACGAGCGATGAGCGATATCCAATGGCAACGTCACTCTCATAGAGCATTTCCGTCATACTCGAGCTCTCATTGGATATCGCTCATCGCTTGTCGCCCATCGCGCGCAGTGTGCAGAGGCCATGAGCGATGCGTCCGCGTGGACAGCTGCTATACAATAATACATGTACATGTTTTCGTCAAGTATGAAGTGCAGTGAAAAGTGAATGTGGTGTCAATTGTTTATAGCAACGATAATTGCGGCGATAAAGGTAATGATTCTTTCGATATTAAATATATGTTCAGTGATATATTGTCGAATATTCGTGCTTTCATCATTAAAATAAATAGTATCGGTCCGCTAGTGCAGCGATTGTAGGTTATGCTATAATTGACAAAACTATAACAATAAGTTAACAGAACTATTTCACGATGAGTAAAAATCAATTGCTTTACTATTCGATCGAAATAATTATCGAGCGTAGCTATGATTTCAAAAAATTAAAACATAAATGTTAAATCTTCCACATATCATAACAACGTGTCTGAAATGACAGGTTGGACCAGCCAGCCGTCAAAGGGGACAATTTTCTCCTATATCAAACACATTGAGGCGGGCTTTTTAAAAGCTAGAGTTACAAAAATTTTAATGTTTCCAAATTTTTAATTTTAAATTTAAGATTTATGAACAATAATTTAATCACAGTTTATTCTTATAATAAATTATTCAAAATTATTACTTTTTTACAACAAATTACAATTAAATTTGCAAAAATAATTAAGTAACTCGTTGAACAACAACTTTTATTCAGTTTACTTGCTGAAAGAAATAATGTCGATACAAAATTTATTATTATAAAATAATAAAATCAAAAATTAAATTTTAACAGTCGAGTAGAAATTTAAACAATAAATTTTATTCAAGTATTTTGTAAATTTAAAATGATTTTCTGAACGAAGAATTTTATGAAAAAATAAAAGTTGTAAAACAATTGCTCAAAGCACATTCATACTTGTAAAAACTATGTACATTGTAAAAAAAAAAAAAAAAAAATTGACATAATTGTATTTATGCGTACAAATAAATGTAACATGATCAATTCAATTGTAATTTCCATTTACCTCCTTCTCTATATCCATACAAAATATCTATCAAACAAAGAAAATTAAAATTTTCTTTTGAAAAATGAAACCATTCCATCAGTATTTTCTTATGACGTTTTTTGTTGCAGATCCGTTTTGGCGCGTACTCGACGCCGTTGATTCTTTGAGGTTATAATAGTGATCCGCAAGTAAACAAAAATTATAAATGTTTTCTATCACAGATTCCTCCACCTTCCTTTTATTATCATCTTCTGACGTATTTGTCTTGAAGAAACAGTAAAAAAAACCCGCTTTTTTTTAACTCTGAAATGACGCCATTCGGAACGAAAAAGCGTTATGAGAGGAGCGCACAGAACGGTGGAACGAGAGGTCTGTTTCGTTTTTTAAATTCTGAATATTTGTGGGAATTGGGCATGAAGTAGACGGTCTATCTATGTAATCTCGAGAACGAGATGATGATATAACTCAAATTATGCGCCGTCAAATCGGCAACGCTACAATATTCATTTTGTTGCGCGAGTCTTTATTGTCGTAGCTATAAAGCCTCGCAATATTATAATACTCGGCCACTGCGGAAATACAAATTGAGAATACTTTCGTATGCAATATTGGAGTAAAGTATGTAAATTAACATGCATATGCGGTATTCTTATTCTTATGCATACGCAGCGCATGCGAGCCGAAATGATGCTGCCCAGTTCTAGCAATGAAATGGAATGAAGTTTAACGGAGGTTAATAGGCATATGTTAATTTCATGTCACATTTATGCAACTACATTTATGCAATTTATTGAGGCTTGCATTTTTTAGACGCCTGCTCTGAACGCAAAGAATTGAGAATTCATGCATTCGCGCGTTTCAATTTCGTGGACTTTTAATAATAAAAGACTTCGGCGTATTACGGATATAGTTTTGCGCATATGCAGACCAGAAAAAATCGTAAACGACTCTGCTTTTATATTTATGAAAAAGTAAAATTATGGGCGAAGTTGAATCATTGACCGCGTTGGAGAATGGCTTGAAAAGTTCAACGCTTTCCCTGCTTTTTCGCAAAAAAGTAACTTCATTGCGCCTAATGTTAAGGGAGACTACCAGGTTGGAATGTAAAAAAAGTGAGTTTCGACAATTTTCTATGGATACTTTATGTAAGGATACTATGGAAGTATCTTTACAATTCTTTTTACAAAATTCTGTAACAAAACGACGGCCCTGAATCTGGATAAAGCGAGTTACCTTTGTCTGAGTTTCCGGCAGCAACAATACATCGACAATTCTTCATCGATTGACTGGATTTTTTTTTCAACCTCATAACGACATCTCACATTGGAGTACGTAGGAGATTTTTGATATCTTGAAAATTTTGTCCGAAAACAATCATGTCCCACGATTTTTTTAACCGAAAACTATTTTTTCTTCATCGTGCTGTTTTTTCAAAAATCGATTTTTTCCCTACGCACTTCGAGGTATAATCTTATCTACAACTCATTTTGAATTTTCGCTCCAGATGGAGCGAAAAATCGGAGGAGATCTCTCGCCGGCCGCGAGACACTATCAAACAAAGATGACCTCGCTTCATCGCGCTTCAGCGCCGTCATTTACTTTAAAAATTTTGTAAAAAAATGTGTTAAAATACCCAAAGAATTGTAGAATACACGCCAATGAATGGTATTTTGATTCAAACTGGATATTCATTTAAAAAATGTCGATATTCACCATTTTTTCGGGCTCTAGACTGGTAGTCTCCTATAAAACGACTTTGCGCTCGAAATAAATTGTGTCCCCACTGTGTACCAATAGGGTATTTTACTCTATGTAAAAAGAATGTATAAATAAGGTAGTTTTCGCAATAAGCAATCGAATAATGTTGGTTTTGATTTATAAAACACGAAAAAAAGTATAATTCATTTTTTTTTTAAAGATTTTTACATCTGTTCAACGAACATGCGAAACGGTAGCCGCCATAATGGATTCCGACGTGAGGTCATTGACATAGTAAACAAAGAAAGCGGTAGACGTATTACTCCCTAACCTGTGAAAGAAAGCGTCGACAACTATATATTCTCGTTTGTCGTAGTTTATTGCAAATTTTCAAATAGTTATCTGGCCTTAAAAAAAAAAATAAGTGAGTTTTTTTCGGTCTATGACTTTGGATCTCTTCTCGCAAGTTCTTCTTTTCCAAGTCTTCCTCAAATTGATATCAATTGGCATTTTAATCCACAACTTTCCCAGTGTTTTTACACTAGTATTCTTACTAGGGGTGTGCGGGTAGCAGAATTAGTCGGGTCGGGTCGGGCCGGGTAATTAGACTATGGCCCGATCGGGTACCCGAATTTCTTCGGGTACCCGTGATCAGACGAGTATACTCGAACTTTATCGAGGACACGAGTTTTTCGAGTACTCGTCTCAACATCGGGTACTCGACAAGTTGTGTTGCCGGAACAAAATTTCGTTTCATAGTATAGATAGCGCCACGGAAACGTACCAAAACGGACGAAATAGACTCCAGGTTTATGTTCTCTACCGTTCGCCGATAGGTTGCAGTTCATAAGAAATAAAAAAAATTAATTTAATAATTTTTGTATTTTTGTTATGTATATGTTTACAATTTTTTCCGGCAAACTTCTTTTAAGACACTCGCATTTCAGGAAATATCGAGATATTTGAATGTCGAATAACTAAATAAAAGCAAAATTCTTCGTCGAATTTTCATTAATTCTGTCTAGTGCTGACTGGTAATTTCGGCGATTCATTCTCCTTGATTGAATTTGTTGTCATTCAAAAAAATTTCCAAATAAAACTTGTTCTTTAAACGCTTACATCTCTGAAACTAATGAAATATATTTTCAATTTAAAAATGTCAAATGGAAGCTACATTCTTCTCGCTTCGAATAAACACAAGGAGTTGAATCTTGGTCTTTTTAGGTTTTTTCTCCATTTAAAACACACATTCAAAAATTCTAAACTTCAAGGCGTTCGCTGGAAGAGAAGATATTTATTGTACATTTTTTCCTTTCGCACACTTTTTAGTGATGCCAAAACGCACCTTTCCCGCGCTATTACGATACGATCCGCCAAAAGTGACCGTTTTTCACTCCACCCTAACAGACTCCCACACATACACACACACTCCCATATACGTACATACACACACACACACAGGATAGAAAAGTGAGACGAAAAAAGATTTTTTACACTATTATCATTTATTCGTTTTATCGCATTCTTCGAGTTTACGTTTTCTCCCATTATTTGGTCGATACACCGAAATAAAAAATAAAAATAAATATAAATAATAGATACGGATCTCCGAGTCGTTTACGAATATTCAAAGTTTAAGAGTACTCGACGTTTATGAGTACCCGATTACCACATTCGGGTACCCGATAGTGGCGGGTAATGCAAAACAAAACCCGTCGGGTACCCGGCCCGACCCGAACATCGGGTACCCGAGTGAATCGGGTACCCGCACACCCCTAATTCTTACATTGAGGAACAACACACCAATGATAGGGATTGTAACTCACTTTTAACTAAAAAAATGTACGTATTGACAATTGGCGCAGCGTCGATGTTTACTATGCAAGTGACCCCACGAACCGAATCAGCATGGCGGCTAGCGTTTACGCGCGGAAATTTGAAATGTAAAATTTACGGGGTGAGATGCAGTCAGAGGCGTGAAAAAACGAGCATTTTCAATCATTTGTTTAATAGTAATTAAGTTTGTTTTACAAAAGTGGTTATGCAGACTTTTTATGTTATATTTCAACTTGACTTGTACAAATTTTCAAAGTAAAACATTGATTATTTATAAAAATATCGCCATCTTTGTAAGACCCCCTTCGGCATGTAGTGTTTTTCGGTGACCATCATAAAATTTTACTGGATCATCTGAAATAAAAAAGCAAAGAAAATCATTAGTTCAATAATAAATCTAGTCCTTAATCGAAGCCTTTTTCAAAAATTAATAAAATGGCGGCTTCCGACAGATAACTTTGTATTTTCGACAAAAAAATTGTTCGTTTATTGTTTAAAAAGAATAGAAATTTTCAACAAAAATAAAAATCCTTTGATTAAGGACTAGCTTTTAATGCTATCAATAAGCACACCAAATTTCATCAAAATCCATCGAGTGGTTTTTGAATTACAGTGGTCACCGACTTCAAAAATATAGTTTCGAGAAGAACGCGTATAAAGTTTTTCGATGTGGATACGGTATTATATGTTCGTAAAATTTTGAGCTCGATGGATAAAGCTAAACTTTTTTATGTATTTTGATCTGCTGAATCCGAATAATACAATTTTTTGCTGAAAAATCGAGCATTTAATTGTTTATAGCCAATTGTGAAAACAATTTTTCAAAAAATTAAAGTTTTTCGGGATGAATTTTTTTTAAAACATTTCCGGCAATTTAAAAACGAAAGTATTCTTTACAAAATGTTGCTAAAGTTCATATTTTTTGAGTAATACATTTTTGAAAATTTCTGAAAGAGTTTTCCACTTGAAAACTCTTTTCAAGTGGAACTTGATTTATGCATAGAAATACTAATTAAAAATTACTTACATCGAATCATCAATTCCTGACCCATACAATAGGGTTTCTGCCGATGTGGAAGGTTCCAAAATATCAATTTATTGTTGTCTTCGAAGCATTCTGCCCTCCCGAGTATTGTCGTTTGCGCGTCTGTCAGCCGCTACCAGCCATGGGGAACCCACGCCCCTTCACTAATTGTGTGATATCCCGAAAACTATTCATCGGATTGACTTGAAATTTTCACAGAATATTTTCGAAACATCTCACCCCTTAAATGCATTTTCATAGTACTTATCGATTTCATAAAATAGAAATAAAAATTCTAGTGGTTTATTACCACCAAAGGATCAAGTCGAGGCACCTTTCAAAAGAGGGTGTAATACCCTATTCTCCTTGCAATCATTGGAGCTGTACATACACCTTGAAATTCTCATCACCCTAAGGTTCTTTCAACTTTTTAAGGATATTCCAATGAAAATGAAGATTACTGACCAGCAGTTTGTTGTTTTCGCAATTTCTTAATCAAATTGTCGTCATAAAGTGGGCATAACATTTTTGAGATTAACATGAGAGCGATATCGCACGAAACTGTGTCACGATATTCGATCCGTTCGATCGTAAAGCGCCACAATAGTGAATCTGCCAAGAAAAATAAAATCGTTCCTTATGAACCGAACGAAATTGGATTGCAAGTGATTGAATCGATTTTTACGGCAATCAACTTCTATCGTAAATTGCGAGTGATATCTGGAGCAGGAAACAAGATATAAGAATTGAGCTGGAATGCTATAGAGGATATCAAACCTGATTATAGTAGCTGTCCTTGCTCTGATAATTGAAGTGAAAGAAGTACGTCTGGGCGCCCCTTCTAGCGTGATAGAATGCGATCCGCATGAGGGGTGCAACGGTATGAGCATCGCTGAGGGCTTCCATCGTTGAGTCGCGAATGTGAATCGGATGGAGGACCGCTTTTTCCCAATCCGTGTACTCGTTTCGTACAGCCGAGAATATCTCATTGAGATGATAGTAATACGCATTCCTTATGTACGTACGAAGAATCCTGTTGCGTTGATCCTCCTCGAGGCCGAATTGTATCTCGTTGTCGTTGAAGTCTAGATACGCCTCGGCACTGGCGACCCCGAGGATTATGGGAACCTTGATGAAAGCGTCGCTCATTCGCTCCATATCGAGACCCGGATCGGGGTTCGTCTGATCGATCGGCAGAGACGGTCCTATCCTCGGCATGAATCTGAGCAAAAAAACTTATTTTTTTCCATCGTCCGCGACAATAAAATGAGTAGAACAAACTATAAAGTTCCTGCGAGTAATAAGGCTTGTCGGCTAATGAGGCTCAAGTAACGAAAATCGTTATTAAAATAACCGCTCTCGCTCAAGGCCGCACTCAGAGATGCCTATTGCACGAAGATGTCGCTACAAGTTTGCGGAGACGCGACACCCCGCGCCTCGCCCCAGTGTTGCATCGGCCATCGTAAGACGCGGCCGCGCAGTACCAATAATATAAATTGGTCCGTATAAATCGTAAGTATTTTTTTGTAACATTACACTTATCTATCTAAAATCACAGCCTTTATCTTTATTAATTCGAGCTTCGATGATCATAAATATTTGAACAACGTATCGTGGTCCGAATATTTTTTATTTTTATTTTCTTACATACGTGGTCGGCGGTTATTGAGGCCTACTAAATTTAACCATAGGCCTCCTATTTATTATCCTCCTACTTCTTGTATCAAAGTTTGTTTCTTTTATAATGTGTTTTACATTACTTTTAAGATGTTACGGATGTGAATAAGTAGTACGCATATTTATTACTAATTATTTGATTGTTACTTTTAGTGCTTCGACCCCGATGCCTCCTAAACGAGATTTGTGGTCAGAAAACGACCTGGTGTCAGCTGTTCGGGCAGTGCAAAGAGGAACTTTGATTTCACATAAAGCTGCAAAGAGGTACGGAGGGTTCCCGGAAGAACTATTCGAAACCATCTCCAGAGTCGCAGTTTGAAAAAAACGCTGGATCGAAAAATGTTACAGAGGAATTCAGTCAGGAAAGGTCTGTTTGTCAAAAATAGTGAAGAAAATAAAAAATCTCAACCCCAAAGAAAAAAAAGACCGCATCCGTAAATAAATCTACTTCCAAAGTGGTGCTTCACAAAAGCGAGAGAGGTGGTACTGTCATGGCTGCGAAGAGGACGAGATAGCTGATATGAGGCAATGCATTAAATGCGGCATATAGTATCATGAGGAGTGCGTCGGTTTGTCAGTGCGTCAGTGTGTCTCCTGTCCGCCCTTCGAGTGCTGTTAGGCGAGGCAATTAATACTTTTTTGAAGGATTTACAATCAAATTGCTGCATTCATGTTATTATTGATCTCAAATACCAAATATATTACATATAGTTTGATTATTTAAGTATGTTTAAGCCGTAGGTCTTATTATCGTACCACAGGAAAATAAGACCTGCTGGCAAGGTTTTTAAAATATTTAATTTTGTTTTTGTTTATGGTACGAGTTACCATTTTTCGTCTATATTTTTATAGAAATTGAACTTAAATAATGATTATCATTAAAATATGTTGATTAAGTTGGATATTTTTCATTTTATCTTACATATCCCTTAGCTAGGCCTTATTACCCGCAGGTACATTATTCCCTAATTTTCCCGAACATCGGGATTATATCCATCTTTACTTGATCTCCGGCAATTCGACGTTGAGCAATACACGGAGGGAAATAGCACGAAGACAATCGGCGATGTCATCGTCACCCTCGACCGAGCAACCGACTTGTTGGCCAACTTTTATGCGAAGATCGTTCGGATCGTGAACAGCGGCCCAAGGGCTAAGTGCTGATCCACTTACGAGAACCACTCTGTGAAAAAGGCCTGCAAACAGCCAAGTGCGAGAATCGAAAGATAAAAAATTACGCTTTCCGTGTAGAACGTTGAAGGACTATAATTCAATTTATAGGACGGTAAAAGGTGAGTTTCAGTCGGTATAAGCTCTCGCCCCATCTACTCGGGAAATACATTTTCTCCCGTTTGGCTCTACGGCGTAGTTCCATAAAGTTTCTTCCATCCTTTCATATATACAGACATACACACACACGTATACATACAACGTATTGCGAGGCAGTGGGGAGAGCAAAAAATTACACACTTAGGATGGCAGTGACCGCGACGACAGCATTTCAAAGAGTCCACGCTATAATGCAACGCACGAAAAAATGAATTAACGAAAAAGGAATTTGCTGCGAATATTCGAGGCTCTGGCACGTCAAATGCCGCAAATTTGACAGTTGATCCTATTTTTACGCGCTGAAACGGCAATAAACTTATTGAAGATTCAATTTCTCGATTCTTCCAGTTCTATCGTATGTTTCTATTTTGGACGATCCGTTTAGTTTATAGTAATTCTTCTCTCAAGTTGGTTTTTGCATATTCATAGAATTTATTACAGGCAGGCTGGTGAAAATATGCAAACAATGCGCCTTGAAAATTCAGAGTTTTTTAACCGCTCAGTTTCATACGTAGAGGTTCGTAATGTTGTGAACGTTGAACAAAAAACGAAGTGAGAATATCTGCCGTCTTAGACCATGAGTCGTAAAATAAATTCTCATGTTCCAAAAGAAAAAGATTTCGGTCATTTCAGATTGTAAATGAGTGTGACACTCTTATCTGAACGGTACGGACAGATAATAAAAATGTACGAGATGCTAAAGTTGAGGGTCCTTTACCGACTGACATTGGCAATTCTGCAATTGTATATACAAATTTTGTTAATTACCTTCACTTGCTATAGGTACGCCCTCTTATGGCAAGATCATATTGCGCTTAGTCGCCAAAAGGAGCGTAATTACAAATTTTGGGGTAACATGATTTTGTCGAGTATTGCAAAGCGCAAGTGTCATTCCTATCGACAAAGTCACGTTAGTCGGAGGATCGGAACGTACAAGGCTCAAAAAGTAAGTAAAAAACCTCCGTGTTATACCAGACTTGTAGATTCTGATTACATTTTTTCACTCCGTTCTTTTGATCAAATTTATTTAACAACCACGGATCTTCCGGAAAAACCAGAATTGTATGTTCCGATAGAAAAAGGCGAGTTGCATGTTAGGAAATAAATAATGTTAAAAATAACAAAAAATTAGCAAAATAACGAAGCAAAAATTTGACCAGGTTTTTAGAAACGAAAATTCCTGACTGCTGTAGATCGTGTACTATGACCGAACCGCATATCGATACCATAAAAATCTAGACGACAAGCCCTATAAAAAGCTCATTGAAATTTACGATCCAAAGTGCAAGATTGTATGCGCTCGTGATCTTTTATTTCTTTCTTCTTACGTTTCTAGCCGGAAATAGCCGGGATGCTTTTCCGTAGCTTGCTAATATATATGTTTTGGGAATCTGCAAATAAAGTATCAACGGTAACTACAAATGATTATATGTATAGGACCATTTGCCGTCACCGTTTTCATCGCCGTATCAACTCTTCGATCGCAGGTGTAAGTTCGAGGTTGGGGCAAAACATTACATTGTATTATCGCGCGAGAAGGAAATCTGGTGGAAGTTGTATACTTATCGTTGAAAGAAGTCTGGATGCACTAGATTGAAGATAAGTAATATACATGAGATAGAAACCGCATTGGGTTATGAGGTTATATTTATTTTTATTAATATAAATACTTTGTATTGTTATTCAGTAAAGAAAGTCACCAAATATATTCAATAAATACACTCAGCAAAAAAAATTAAACCACGAGATAAATTTCAAAAAAATTTCAGTGATTTTTGAAAGGCCGTAACTTCGGGAAAAATGGTCGTATCCGGAAGGAAAAAATGCATTTTGAAGCTTAACATCTCTAGTTTCAGAATCTCACGCAATTTTTTTTTTATTATCACGCTCGGTGCTGTCATAAGACCTATGACAGAAAAATAACGGATTTTGTTTTCAAACTTACGTTTTTTTCGCGTTTTGATGAATTAATGTAAAATTGGGAGAAAAATAACGAATTTTTTTCTTCTTAATCATCATCAATTGACGTTTAAGGAGCAATAGAAGTGCTCCTTCCATTTTTGATAAAACTGACGATTCGGGGGAAAAACGGCTTAACCCTTTGACTGTAAGTGACACGCATAGGGGCAAAAATAGTCGTGCCATTTTTGTGTCATGACACCTATAGGGGCATTTGAAAAACAACTTATTTCTACTGTATCGATTCGATGCAGTAGAATCATGCCCCTATACGTGTCATGACACAAAAATGACACGACTTTTTTTGCCTCTATGCGTGTCACTAACAGTCGAGGGGTTAAGCGATCGATTAAAAAATGTACATGGTCTTTGGGCATGTATTGAGTAAAAATAAAACTGGAAACATTGCCCCATTTTTCAATATTCGCAAAGTTGCGGTCGATCCTCCAAAATGACAGGAAAAGTCATTCTTTTGTACTTTTCCAAATCAATATCGAGCTTTAAAAAAAATCCTCTAAATACCAAAAGCAACTTATAGAGGATTCATTCAAGTTTCCGAAACCCAGATTCCGTTCGCAGTACAATCATTAGTTCATGAGATATCGATGATCAAAGGAAACGCTGACTTTTCATTCAATCGGCGATATCTCAGCGACAAATGGTCATACAGAGAGCAAAAATACCAAACTGAAGCTAAAGTATCAGGATAAAAGACCCTAGCTTTGATTCAACCAGGAAATATTTTTTTAGCCGATGGACGATTGTGAAAAAAAAATCGAAATGTTTTTCTGCTAAAAAAATGCGTCCGCAAGATTCCGCAAGATATATATATATATATATATTTACTAAATATACACTCAACAAAAATATTAAAGGAGCAAGAATATATATATATATATATATATATATATATATATATATATATATATATATACCGGTGCGATGGTCTAGTGGTTAGCGTGCTCGCCACTAAACCAGCGGACCGGGAGGGGGTGCGACCCCGGGTTCGAATCCCAGTCGCGTACATTTCGTCGTGAAATGTTTTTCTTCG
>OZ023312.1:59539133-59640633 GCA_964007375.1 Ophion obscuratus
ATGTTGTAAAATAGTGGAGATGGCAAATGTTTTTTAGGTCTAATGAGACGTTATTTTACAAAATGAACTCAATACTAATAAATCTTCACGCAAACTTTTTGTACGCTTTTTATTCGTTCTCGAGAGTTTGCGAAATATGACGAAATGCACTGTTTTCCGCAGGCAAAACTGGAATGTTTTCCTCTCTATAAAAGATCCGAAAGTTTGTTTATTTTTGAAAAAGTTCTTAGCTGAACTTTTCATCCTTTTTAATAAATTTGATGCAAGATCCAAACTAATTTCACATGTTTCTGTTCACTTTGTGACGGAAAAGTCTGTTATTATAAAGGGCTGCGAATTAACTATTGTCTGCTGTACTACCATTTTTACGAATTTCATAAAGCCATTTTTACGAATTTCATGAAGCACAACGAATGCCTTCTGCTTATTAAATATCTGCTTACAATTCGTTTCACACTTCGTCATGTGGCGCCACTTCTTCAGAAGAAGGGACCAAAATCATTGCAAAGATTGCTTTATCATAAAGACCAATAATTTATTATCTGGATTAAGGTAATCCCATTGCCAGGATTCAATCCTATCTTCAGGATTCAATCAGGCTTAACTAAATATATTAATAATCGTCTCTGTGACATTTCACGGCCGGTTATCGACCTAATTACAGAGAAAAAAAATGAATGCGTATTGTTGTATGTGAAGAAATACCGAGACGACATGCAAAAACCCCATTTCCGGTAGCTACAAAAGTGTATATAATAGTGGGAATCCGTCAGATTCTTAAAAATAATCAGATTTACGTACTTAACACTTATAGTAATCCAATGCTCTGAAAAAAAAAGTTTATTGACTTAATTTTTATGCAATATCAAGGTTAATTTGAACTTCTGGTATTGGATTTATTACCACTTGCTACGATAAAGAGACGTGAGAGCAAGGCAACAGCTGACTGTATTCCTAACATCATCTCACTCATTCGAATTTCCACACATATTTCATTTTTAACCGACATATTTCGCCGACACAAATTTTCCATGTTTTTTACCATTCGTGGCCCGAATACAATGCTTTATATTTTCCGCACCTGACATTGTTTTAACAGATCGACGTTGAAAAGCATGGAGGTTAAACTCGCCTGGCGAGAAAATAAATAGAATATAAATAGAAACGGAGATAGAATCAATGTTGGCAAATATCAACCCTAGAAATACGGCGCGAATCGATGGAACAACCATTTTTTCACTTTTCTAATTAAAGGTGAACATTCATTCAACAACTTACAGAGGGAAAATTTTAGTTATTTCAAGTTATTTTTTTGCATATGCTAAAAATATGAATTGTACCAGTCTCAAGTATGATCAGTGGTATGGCTAGTATGAAGCGATAGGATTACCTTAAGCACTACCTGTACTTAGATACAAAAAACTAGTGTGTTTCTCAATAAAAGGAGGCGTTATCAGACGCTAGATAGAAGAAAAAACATTAATTGGCTTATCTGTTTTCGCAATTGAATAGCTTATTTCTTTCCCCTGATGCTCGAGTACTTTTTCATTAAAACATACGTAGAAAGAGAGAGGAAGTATGAACGAAGTGGCAATAGCGCGATGTATTTAAAAAACCCGTGTAAATGAAATTTTCGATGACGGATAGCGCCTTTAAGCTTTACGAGACTAATATTCCGATTCAGTGAATTCTCAGGGCAGATGAATAGGTTTATATAGGCGCTTTCGTTTGGTACTCAATTCTTGGGGGTACCTTTAACTCATTTTCCTCTTTCCCTCCATATATATATATATATATATATTGTTACACCGCTCGCGGCGAACACTATATTTTTTAAAACTGCGACGACACTAGCTGTCTTGATTATTTATTTATTTATTGATTAGTTACAATCTTGAAATCCTCTTAGAATGTTGTGGAATGTTCAATAGACCGAAGACTTTGTTGACCGTCTCGAGAAATGTCGATTGTTAGAAAATGGAATATCGAGCAACAGAGTGACGGAGTCGGATTGATTGCTGATGAGTGACTCCCCGAGTCTGATCAAGCGCGGCTTTTTATACTATTGTGATTGCGTCTTTAAGAACGTTCACGATCTCGATTGCGTATATTGAAATACTTTGTCACTTCGCTTGACGTTCGAGAAAGAGCAAGTTGTTTGTGAGGAGTTCTTATCTCAAGGCTAGAGGTGTCAAATTTCACCGTCACACTCCTCCCCTCTTAAAAGATTTTGGTCTCCATAAATTAAATTTGACTTGTAGATTGTTTCGGTTGGAAGAGTCTCTTAATAATTTTTGGCGATTCTTCTATTATTTCGATTTCTGAAGTACTTGGATTGTTGCTTGGTCTTTCTCTCAAATGTATTGTTTCAGGTCTATCTATTGTTTGCGAATGTTTTCCGAAGTTACAATGATCAAATATTATACATGGTTTTATACAAAACATGATGCTTTTTTGTATAAACTGACATAGTCCAATTTTATAAGCCGTATAGATAGTGATTATTATTATTGTTATATATCCCAAATATCGAAGTCCATCTTGAAGATGTTCTGTGAATGTCTTTGTTCTTTTTCGTAAAGCTAATTCATTGATTTGTTGATTTATTTCTTCTAGATTAGTTCCTAGTTCTTGTAGATGTTCAGGATTCATGTGATTTTCGTAAATCGTGCTTATATTCAATTCTCGTCTTTCGATTTTATTGTTATCTAGCGAGTTTTTGATTTCTGTTTCATTAAATATATTAGAGAGAATCATATCGTGTTTGATTGTCTTAATTATATTTGATGCTTTTAATATAGCATGTGTAGCCATTGCTATGCATCCTGATTCAAGATGGATTTGAGCAATTGTTTCAATTTTTATGGTTCGTGGAATATTGTCAGGACATAGAATGTTAAGTGTTTCAGTATTTACAGGAATTATTATCCAGTCTTGCGCACTACTTAGTTGAATATAGAGAGATGTTTGTAATTGAATGTATTTTGGTGTACACTGAGTTTCTCTTTTTGCAAGAATCATTGTTATTACGCATGATGTTGTCGATTGTGTTGAATAATCAGGGTGTTTTCTTTGGATTACATATGTATTTTCTATCTTTTTTAGTTTTTCAAATTCGATTGCTTGCAATGGAAAGAATTTTGTTCGATTTTCATTGATGACTATATAGTCTGTATCTATATGATATAGAATATAACCCTTGATTATTGAATAATTCGGGATTGGTATTGGGTGCAATATTTCGTATGTTTCTTCTTCTAGGATAGGCACTTCCAGAATATAGATTAACTTTTCTGCAATAACTGCAATTGTTAGATGACTTATGTCAATTAATGTTGAGAAATATTCTTCTTTTAAGGGAACAGGGAAGTAGGAGTGATAATGTGCGTGTGTATGATTTCGTAGACTTTGAAAAATTAATGAAGGAGGTAAAGTTTGAGGATGGGCGATTCCATGCTTTCCATCTATTATTGAATTCATTAAGTCTGTAATGCTCGTTCTCAGATCTTGATATAGTGCAATGCAACCTGTTAATACTTCATCGATTTGTATGTTTATAGTATTTTTCTGCACGTCTTGATGTAGATTTTTGAAATTTGCACTCAGTATTCTGAATTGCATGCTTACTTCGGAAAACGCTTTTTGATTATCTTTTAATTGATTCAGCAATATTGTTGTTTGATTTTTAACGAGATGCGCAATTAGCAAATTGTCATTTCTCAATTTATCGATTTCGTTGTTAAAATAAGTAGCATCTGAGGCTGATAGTGTTCCAAATAAAATCTTGATTCCTTCTCCAATAATATTAAATAATCCTCGTTTCATTCGTTGTCCAAAAAGATGATAAAGACTTCGAAGTTGATTTTCTAATAATTCATTTCTCTTGATTTGCATTTCGATTTACTTCTTATTATGACATATAAATCGTGGTTGAAATTGTAAACAAATATTATATAATTCTCGTGTTTTGTTACTTATCATTTGCACTTCTATTGGTAAATGTGTAAATTCGATTCCAACGACGATTTTCCATGATTCATGATATACGTGAGCTTTTCCAATGTTTTCTAGGTATACTGAATTTCCATTCTCGATTTTAGTTACTTGTACTTGGCCCTGGATCATCGGGATCAGAAGTGTCGTTAATAGTATCGTCGTCATCTTCATTTTCTGAAAAATACGGTTTTACATCTATTTTATTATAGGTCACGAGGTCTTCGCCTCTTCTTATAACTACACTTTGTTCATTTGGAATATTTTCTATGACGTAAGGTCCATCCCAAGGAGTTCGTAATTTTGATGAACCTGGTTGTTTCCATTTTACTAGTACTTTTTGTCCTATACTTAATCTTGTAGGAATCTTGGAAATAGATAATCGTTCATGAGTTTTTTCTTGAGATTGTTGGATTTTATTCTTCGCTTTTTCCCGTATTTTGTCACGATATCGCTTAAGTGAATCATATTTTTCTTTTATACTCATTTCGAGTTCTTCTGCGTTGAGGGGAACGTTTGGAGGATATCCGAAAAGAAACTCAAATGGTGATACTCCGATTTTTTCATTATTTGTTGAATTGTAGGATATCATTGCTCCCGATAATTGATCAATCCATTCGGTACTTTCCATCATGTAGCTACGTACGTAATTGAGGATTTCCCGATGTGCGCGCTCATTTTTACCATTTGATTGAGGATGATAGATGGACGTGGTTGTCCATTTGACCTTCAATTTTTCTTTCATGATTTCAGAGAATTTGCCTTTAAATTCAATTCCATTGTCTGTTAGGATTTCTTTAAGTATTCCGAAGATTTTGCAATGATTTTCCCAATATTTTTCTAAGATTTCTTGTGAATTCTTCGTTTTAAGTGGAGCAAGTACTAGGTATCGTGTTAAATAATCTTGAATGACGAGGATATATTTATGATTTCGACTAGGAGGTAATGGTCCCATGACATCTAATGAAATTTTATCGTTTGGATTTATTGGAATATCAGGATTTCCTGGTGGAGGGCGTGTTGCTTGTGACGTTATTCTTTCCTTTTGACAAACTTGACATTTTTTAATAATGTTTTCGACGTCTTTAGTCATACCAGGCCAGTTATATTTTTGTCTCAGTTTTTCAATAGTCTTTTGCGGTCCGTAATGTCCACCAATAGGTGATTCATGGAGTTCTTTTATTATTCTATCTCTTTCTTTTTGTTCAACAGGATCCCTTACTTGAGTTACAAATATTACTAATTCTTTTTCAGGATTGGTTTTTGTATGAACATATTCAATCATTTCAATTATCGTTTCACGCAGTCTTGGATCTTTAATTCGGATTTCGATTGATTCGCGATTTGGCATTTTCATTTTGATTTCTATATACCAAATTAATTCATCTTCTGTTGGATTGATTATGATTCCTTTTCCTTTTTCGTCATCTGTTATGACAAGACCTTTTTTGTTTGCACGACCTTCTTTAATAAAAATATTTTCAGATTTTTCGTAAGAATTCTTTTCATTTTGATAATCATCGTAACTTGGGAATGTTTCGTCCATTAATTCTTCTAAAGCTTCATCTTCAAGTGCGTTTATTCGGGATAAAGCATCTGCGTTACTGTGAGATTTCCCTTTTCGGTGAATGATTTCAAAGTCATATTCATCTAGTTTCCATTTCCATCGTATGAGTCGAGATGAAGGATCCTTAAGATTCATTAGCCAGGTTAATGGTTTGTGATCAGGAATGATTTTGAAATTTCTTCCATAAAGAAAGTGTCGATAATATTTTACAGCCCAGACAATCGCAAGTAGTTCTTTTTCTGTTGTCGAATAGTTTTGTTCAGCAGAATTCAAGGTTCTTGAGGCATACGAAATTGGTTTATCTTTTCCAAGTTCACCTTGTGAAAGAATGGCTCCTATCGATTTATTACTGGCATCTGTTGATAACATGAATTGTTTACTCCAGTCTGGATATGCAAGAACGGGTACAGTGCATAATGCGTTTCTCAATGTTATAAATGAATTTTCTTCATCTGATGTCCATTGCCATTGTGTCTTTTCTTTTAATAGGTTAGTTAGTGGTAAAGCCTTTTTTGAAAAATCTTTAATGAATTTCCTATAATATCCGACAAGTCCTAAAAATTGTTTGATTTTTCGGTTTTGGGTAATTAACGATTTTCTCAATTCGATCAGGATTTGGTTTGATTCCTTTATCTGAAATTATGTGTCCAAGGTAGGCTAACTCTGGTTTTAGATATTCACATTTATCAGGTTGTAGTTTAAGTTCGACTTCACGCAATCTTTGAAATAGTGTTTCGAGATTTTGATTGTGCTCTTTAAGAGTTTTTCCGTAGACAATAATATCATCCATATAAACGAAACAGTTGTTGCCAATTAGTCCTTGAAGTCCTTTGTTCATCATTCTTTGAAAAGTTGGGGGAGCGTTCTTTAATCCGAATGGCATTCTGTTATATTCAAAGTGTCCGTCTTTTGTGGAAAATGCTGTTTTAAATTTATCTTTTTCCTTCATTGCAATTTGATGAAATCCCGAAGCAAGATCAAAAGCGGAAAAATATTTTGAGTTTCCAAGATTATCTAGAATTTCGTCAATGTTTGGGAGAGGATAGGCGTCTTGTTTTGTTTTATCGTTGAGTTTTCGGTAATCGATTACAATGCGCCATTTCTTTGTTTTGGATGCATCGGACTTTTTCGGAACTATCCATAATGGTGAATTGAATGGGGATTCACTTTCTCTAATAATTCCTTTCTCGAGCATTTCTTTAATTTGTTTTTTAATTTCTTCTTGATGAATTGGAGGATATCGATATTGTTTGACATGGATTGGTTTTTCGTCAATTAGATCGATCGCGTGTTCTGTTAAATGCGTAACTGGTAGAGGATCTCCGGGTAGAACAACAATGTCGTGATATCTTTTGATAATTTTCCAAATTTCATCTTTTCCTTCTTTTACATGATCCAACCTAGTGTTCTGAGCAAGTAAATTTTCTCTTTTGTTTGTTAATCCTGGAATTTTTATTTCTTTGAGATCGAGATGATTTATTGGTTCAGCTTTTAAGGTTCTAATGCAACCATCTTGATTAGTCCAATTTGGAATCGGAAATGTTGCTTGTCCATTTTCAACATTAACTAGTACATCATAATCTTTCAGTGAAATTTTGGCTTGTCCACTTTGAATTCCTTCTATGTCAAATGTTCTTAAGCAATCTGTTCTTGCGGGCATATTTGTTTCTCGTTTCGGAGGATTTTTACAATAGGTTTTTGGTCCAAATTTTAGAATATGTTTTTCCATGTCCCATTTACTTTTAAATTGTTGCAACATATCAAGTCCAATCAAGCCATCTTCTCTCATTGGTAAATTAGATGGAATTACATGGAGTGTGACTGGTTGGGAGAAGAGTTTGGTTTCGAAAGTTCCTCTTGTACTTAAAATATCACTTGCGATGGTATTGATTTTCTTGTTTTTGGGAAGAATTAGTTTTGGATTATCGATGAGATTTTCTTTAATTAGGGATAAGGTTGAGCCTGGATCAATTAGGAAAACTCCTTGTTTCGCATTTTCAAATTTCAGAAAAATGTGAGCGAGTTTACATTCTTCGTCTCTGATGTTCCTGGTGCTATAGATTCTTCTGAAATTTCTTCGATATGATTGTTTTGATTTTGAGGTGGATCCTTTATAGGTTGAGGGGCATTGCGAAAATCCCGTTTATACGATTGTCGATTTTGATCATTGAATTGTTTTCTTCTACATTCTGAAATGATGTGCCCTGGTTTTTTACAATAGTTACAAACTTTTTGGAAGTTTCTTTGGAATGGTTTTTGATTTTCATTTTTATTTTTCATTTTGAAACTTGAGCTTGAATGCGGTTTTTCAGACCAATTATTCATTGAACGAGTCTTAAATGTGATTTCAGCCTTCATAGCAGATGTTATTGCGTCACGAATACTTTTGGGATGTTCAGTTTTTACATCTAAACGAATTTCTCTTTCAAGTCCTTCTAGAAAATCTATTAATCCTCTTTTTTTTCTTCTTCAATGAGAATTGTTTTATGCGCTTGTGGTATTGAGGTTTTATTTAAAATTGATTTAATTGCCAAATCGTGGATTTCCATGAATCTCTGGGAATAATTGTGTATCGATTCTTTTTGCCTTTGTTTACAATTCATTCTTTGAATTTGGAAAATAGTAACATCATCGTGACTACCATAATTAATTCGTAGCATGTTTTTTAATTCACTGAAATCCTCGATATTGTCAGCTCTAATATCAATCTTTGCTCTTCCTTTTAATTTAGATCCTAGTATCATTGCTAATAAGAGGCTTTGTTTTTCTCTATCTGTGTTTTTCTTTGCGCTTTCAATTTGATGAATAAATGTTTCGACTGGCATATTTTCTCCATCAAAATCAGATATCGTGATTAATAATTCTTTGAGTGAAATTTTTGAATCATTTTCATTTTCATCATCGGAAATTTCGATTTCATCATTCTCTGATTTATTCTGAATTTTGAGTTCTATATTTTCTAAGCGTTTGAAAAGATTTTGAAGAAGTTGCTCGATATTTTCCATTTTCTTACCGGATTTGTAATAACGACCGACGTATAAAGATGCTTGGAAGGTTGCGATGCTCCGACGAAGATTTGAAGAGCTCCGATGACGATGTCGATGACAAAGATTTGAAGAGTTGATTATTGTTGTTGAGCCACTAGGAAATTCTCGTGCATTGATGCTGATTCGTTCGGTCCTGATGTAGAAGGTTCTCGGCGATTGATCTTGATTGATAGAAGATGGGTCGTTCCTTGACGTAGCCCGGATGTCGAAGATTCTTGAAGATTGATCTCGATTGATAGAGGATGTGTCGTTTCTTGATGTAGCTCGGATGTCGAATAATGATTGAGTCGATGAGGTACCAATCACTCCGAATTGTACCCAGATTTCGTGTTAGGACAGCGATATGTCGTCGTTTGAATGGGCTTCAATCACTACGTATTGATCCCGAATTCGAATAGACGACTTCCCAGAATGTGGTAGTACCTTCGAGTTGTTTTCCTCAGAAAGATCCTCCCAGATCCTCGTTGGTATTCCACGTAAATTGGATTACTTTGAATCCCTTGATGAATCGGTGTCTTGAATGTCGAGTAGCCTTTGGATATCCCTCAGGTATAATCCGTTGACTTTTCTCGTTTTTGAAGAAAAGACCCTTGATGCTTGAGTCTTGATGAGATGGACCACCGATTGAGTTCGAAGAGCTCTTTATTGTTTTGAGCACCAGTTTATTCGGATGCCTTTACGGTATCCCACCGCTGCCACCAATTTATAATGTTACACCGCTCGCGGCGAACACTATATTTTTAAAAACTGCGACGACACTAGCTGTCTTGATTATTTATTTATTTATTGATTAGTTACAATCTTGAAATCCTCTTAGAATGTTGTGGAATGTTCAATAGACCGAAGACTTTGTTGACCGTCTCGAGAAATGTCGATTGTTAGAAAATGGAATATCGAGCAACTGAGTGACGGAGTCGGATTGATTGCTGATGAGTGACTCCCCGAGTCTGACCAAGCGCGGCTTTTTATACTATTGTGATTGCGTCTTTAAGAACGTTCACGATCTCGATTGCGTATATTGAAATACTTTGTCACTTCGCTTGACGTTCGAGAAAGAGCAAGTTGTTTGTGAGGAGTTTTTATCTCAAGGCTAGAGGTGTCAAATTTCACCGTTACAATATATATATATATATATATATATATATATATATATATATATATATATGGAGGGAAAGAGGAAAAAATATATATATATCCTCCTCCATATATATATATATATATATATATATATATATATATATATATATATATATATGGAGGGAAAGAGGAAAAAATATATATATATCCTCCTCCATATATATATATATATATATATATATATATATATATATATATATATATATATTGAGGAGCAATCGACCAGCGTATGCCGTTTTCAGTGTTCCATCCTAATATATCGCATTCGACAAAATACGTTTGGAGGGAAAAGAACAAAGAAGATGAGTACACCATGGCTTATGTATATCCATCAAGATCGGGAGCGTGCAAAAACTTATGTGTAGTGACCAATTTGTTATGGATGGGTCTAAAGGCGAAATGACACAATCATCAGGCTATACTCATGCGGAAAATTGACAGGGGATCCCTCATTAAGGGCTTATTTGAGGCTTTCCTTATCAGAGAAGCCTCAAAAAAGCCCTTGAAGGCCCTTTTATATGGCAATCCCGACAGGGGTTGGCATAATAAGGGTCTTTGCGGGTCCTATTATGGCAATCCCGACAGGAAATTGCCACAATAGGGCCAGGTTTGGGCATTATAGGAAACGGACCAGTATACATAGCTTGGACTAAATCGTTTGTAGTATTTTTATTACTACATTCAATTATTCGATAATAGGTAAAAATAGGATAAAAACGTGATGGCATTAAAAATTATTATATATCACATTTACAAATCCTTTAAAAAATTACATATTATTCTTATTGCCTTATTCACTCATGGAGTGATGCCAGCGCGTATGTTTGAACAATCCCATTCGGCTTTTTAAAAACATTTTTATAACGACTATTTTTCGCCGAATACTTTCCATATGAAAAATTATTTCTTCCGAAGATTTTGCTGATATTTTCCACTAATAAACGTTACCCGATTGTGTAGGATAAGTCAATTGATTGGTTTTCGTTTTCCAGATATTACGTTACAACAAAAAAGTTCTAGACATTGATTGGATTCGGATATTTTTCTAATTTCTACTATAGGGGCAGCGTGAGTAGGTAGGTACTAGGTTCAATACCCACATAGGTGAAATATTTTCTTCGAAAAAAATCATTCCGAAAGGCCAGGGCATGACGAATTACGATACAAAATCGTTGTGGTAAACCCCCAATTAAGTGCTTAATTTCATTTTAGATTTATGAAATATTTTATGCACATCGTACACTTAGATTTACAGTGTACACTGTAAGCAAATAAATATTTATTTGAATCGAATCTTTATTTATTCGATTTGAATATATTTGATATTTAAAAAGAATAGCTGAAACGAATAAAAAAATATCTTTGAAACAAATAAGATCGTAGTAGGCCGTGAGACAAGGAAAAAACCTATCTCATTTAAATAGATCTCAGTAGCAAAGTATGACCGGCCACTAAGGGCCCATGTGAGGCTACGCGATTAGGGCCCTATGAAAGTTAGGGAAATTCTACATGGGTCCGACCAAAGCCCTAGATCAATTTCCGCACGGGAATGTGATATCTTTAGGAATCTTGGTCAGTTATTTTTCCACTCTGCTTCGATTCGCGGTTAGTTCAACGAAAAGATCATTTTCTGATCTGTTCTTTGTGGCGACTGAATCTGTAATGGTTTTTTCACAGAATCGCTAACGTCGGTGGGTCTTAGCTCCTTCCTCTAGCAATTCTACGTCGACCGTGCGAATTTAAAGTATAATTCAGTTCGGCTGTTCTAGAGAAAAATTCCGAAAACTTTTCATGGACATTTTCACCGGCGGACTCTTGTGTCATTTCGGCAAACATGTAAGCTCCCATGACAGAAGTACGTCCGCTGAGTACAGTGCACAGAGGGAATGTTTCTGCGGAATAAGGCAGTGAATAAAAAAAGGATTAGAGGGATCGTCTGGAAAACTAGGAATTCGTTTTTCCAACTCATGTTCTCCTAGAGATACGAGAGAAATGCAAAAAGGCAAAACGGAAATGATATGACACGTGGAAAAGGATGCCGGTTCAGGTCGACGGAATTTTCCTGTCGAGCCTGATGTAGCCTCTCAGTACGAGAACTTTCCCGTGGCATTTTCGAAATCTTCAGTTACACGAAAAAAGGGAAACTTTTTACTCTTCCGGGTGCACATAGAAAGGAACACGCAATTCGAATTGCGGTAAAAGCGAGTGAACCTGTGAACGTTCGTTCTTGCGATACAAAACGCACTCGAACGGGGGTCAACCGTGTTTCCCGGTGAACTTCTCGTGGTTTCTTATCCTCGTTATCTTTTACTAACAGGCTGTATATATTTGTAACCATTGGTTACTCGACTTGCTTCCATTCGCTTTCCATGGTATCCACCTTTTTTCACCCGCTCGGCTATCTCGGCTGCCGCGAAATGGAGGACGAGCACCAACTTCCGGTGCAGCAAGCGTGCTGGGGGCTTTCTCATTCAGCGACCCAAACTATTTACTATAACTAGACGAGTTGAGGTTCTTTCTTCTATACTTCGTTTTTTAATGTCTAACAGTTCGATGCTCTATTCCACACGGAGATTGTAACTATTTCGCCCGTAGTCAGCCTCAAAAAAGACTTTATCCAAACAATTATTTTCGCTTTCCAGTACAACGCTCTTGATTTGTTTTTATCGGCGAATCAAATGAGACGGAAGCGGCGGGGTAAACGAAAATGGCTCCAGTTCCGATGATCTTACAGATGGAGGTAGGTAGCCCTTGTACTTTTCGGTCAAAACTTGAGGGAGAAGTATATATAAATATATAAGTATACAAGTATATAAGTATATAAGTATATAAGTATATAAGTATATAAGTATATAAGTATATATAAGTGTATATGTACATAGCCAGACTGGGTCAAGTACAAGGACGGCAACTCGCGTTGGACACACGCATATATTGCAATTGATCATTTCGTTTGGAATAGATTTGTAGAGAGCCAGGCAATAACTTCGAGGAATATTCTTACCTTTGGCAAAGGGAGCGAGGAGAAGCAAATTGACGAGGGCGGCCCCGGTGTCGTGACCGATCAGAGTTATTCTAGTCGGGTCACCACCGAATGCGCGAATGTTCTCTCGTATCCAGTGTACACCCATGGTTATATCCTTGAGAGCCAGATTTCCACCGGACCCCATAGCAGTGTCAGGTTTTGGATGCGTCCTCAAGAATCCTGTGGAATTAGGACAAATGCGATTGCTCCGAAAATCCAGTCAATATGATGAAACAAAATGAAAATGATGCGGAATGGTGATGGAAAAATTGGAGACGCGAGTCGACAACGTGGATCGGAGAGAAATAAGAAAGAGATGGTAGGCGACAGACGATATACGTGTTCTTGGGTTTAATAGGATTTTCGCTGGATCTAGTGGGTGATTCTTTTCGCTCTCTTTCCCGGCATAATTCCGGAGGCTAAGCACCGAGAGTAGTGGAAGCTCCCTGCATGGCTCAGTATTAGCTACGAGTTCAGAGGAGAAAGGGTTTACATAGGAGGTAGATCCTTCGTGACGGCTCTTTCCGTTGGATTCGCGGTCGCAAACCCACGCGCAGACTTGAGCCACTGAATGTACAGATGTACATAACGGACGTGCCTCCAGCTACATGTGATCGCATGTGGTGGAGGAAGTCTCAGCATTATAAGAATCATCGAGGGAGAATGCGTGTACGCGATCACGAAAAGGACAAGAGAGATTGGCAGGTAGTTGCCATTGCCCTAAGTTAAAAGTACCGTCGGTGGTAATTCCCTAAATCCAAATGTCTACGTCTACTGCAACTGGGGCTCGCGATGTTTACTTCGAATGATGCTCTTCAGTTGGTAGCCGGGACTAGATTACATTTATATAATCCAGATACACGTATGTGTTGGTGGCGGGTGTACTCCGAGTCTCGCATCTCTGCGTGTCCACTCTATCCGATTGATCGCATCACGACGTATAAGGAAACGGCGTTGCATAGGCGGCGAGACAAGCGGTTTTCGCCCACCAATAGATTCAACGTTCCAAGGATTGTCCATTCGTATATAAATTAATGCTATTCATCCGCTCAGGAGGTTGGGAACGGCAAGGGTGGATGTGTGTGCGGTTGAATGTTCGGTTTTCAAAGTACATACCCAGAATTCCGAGGCGATAGTTGAGAGTAATAACAATGACGTGACCAGCACTGGCCAGAATCGAGCCATCGTGGACATTGCCGGTGCCCCACTCGAAGCTTTCACCGTGAACGTACATTATCACCGCGTATGGAGCTTCCAGACCTCTCGAACCTGCGGATACGAAGACAACTCTGTGTCGCCAATGATATTACATAAACAGGATACATTCGCGTCACTGGCAACGCTTTGGGCATTTAGTTATAATTGAATTTACACATGGGCTGAATGTATTACGACAGTCACTCGAGAACGTTCCGACGCAGACAAACCACGTCGTTCAATAAAGCTGACTAGATCACGGACTTTGGTAAATGTGGTGAATTTCTCTTGTGCAGTTTGAGCGATAACAGTCATTCTTCATAATGCAGCCTTTCCTCCATTCGGTAGTATCGATGTTGAAAATGTTTCTCTCCTTTCGTCACTTGTCTGAAGTACTGGCGCGTCTGGATTTCAATCCGCCACGTCTAATGAGAACGTCGACACCAGCATGGCTCAGCGGAGGTCTATATATACATTATAGGTTGCGGAAGGGAAGCCCAAGCCTAGGAAATGAACTTTGAGCTCAACCCCATCTTGAGAATTCACTGAGAGTCTTCGCGCTGCTGCGAACAATCTCACGTGCACTTTTTCTGGTCGTATCAGTCGTGCCCGGTGATTGCACAACCTGGCATCTTGCACTGAAGAGATTATCCGAATAACAAGAATCCAGTAATACCGCCGTTGGCGTAACAACCCATGGATCTTTTCACCAAACGCGACTTTGCTCTTCTGTCTTCCGTTCTTCGTGTTTCATCGTGAGCAAAACTTTCAGCGTTATTTACAGAGCGTCAACCGGTTGGATGGGGAAGGATCCACGAACCTACTTGAACGAAAATTTGCCTACAAACGACTTAGTCCGGGAACCACAGGCGGTTAATTAATCGTGCTGCAAAGCCTTCGGCACCGACCCCGGCCCTGTTTTTCTCTCAGTTCTCATCGTATAGCCCAAGGCCCGTTCTATATGTACCAGCGAGTAATCTTGCTCATTTTATCCCAGGTGCGAAAGTGCAGACTACGTAAGTAAACTTTTTCCTCGTTCTGTCGAGGTTTACAACTTCGGATGAACGCCAAAACGGAATGGCGTGTTACACAAGGAGTAAGGAGGTACTTCATTACCTCACTACGCGGTTGGCAAATAACTGTTAAATTATAAGAAAAAAGAATCAGAAACTTTTATATATCAAGGAGATTTTTCTAGTTACACATGACTTTCTCTGTCTTTTTTGACAGATGATCTACAAGCGCCGTCCGACTTTCATTGACGATGTAACTTTACATTTTTTACTAATCGTTCTGCATTTTGATCCCGAATGTTTAGAAACATCCTGTGCTCTCCGAAAATATATGAAACTCATAAAGTTCTCGTGCATATCGTACGCATAAATTCCGTTCTACTGCCATGCCGGCTGTAGCGATAAACCAATATCTGCGAACAAACGACACGCGAGGATACAAGAGGGAAATAACGATAGGCGATGTGACCTCCATATAATTCATGACAACAAATATAAGAAGCCAAGAATGGGGTATCGCATTGCCGTTCAATAATGGCCGCAGAAATCAACGACCCTTCATCACGACTGCATGGATGTGCGATTCATTATTATCCTCGTGTAGTTCTCAGATTTCCTGCACTGAGAAAACAGTTTATTTATAGTAAAGAAATACATTTAGTTGGCACTTTTATTCAAATATTCATTAACTGTTACAAAAATTGTTAGTCGTTAAGAAATATACGCGTTCTCGTGACAAAATTTTATAACTATAGTATTTCTTCGAAAATAATGATTTATTTTATCACTTTTATTTCTCTTAACTCAGTAGATGTTTATGGTAATCGAAAAACGAGTTGAAATTGTGATATGATAATACAGTTCAAAGGAGTAGAGATTTGTTCACAATTAATATATTTAGATTTGGGGCCGTTAACGCGACTATCCTGTGTTCAATGCAAATGAACATGTCACAACAATAAACTGATCTTCATTTAAAACGACCATCTCGCCCGCATTTGAGCCAAGAGTCACACCGTTGACACCACAACTTCTCTATTTAACGCAAATAAGGATTTATTGACTATTAATGCATCTGTAGTTAAGATGTTGGCCCAGTAGTTATTTGAGATATCAGTCGTACACTTATTACAAATTTAATATTTGGTAATAATTAAAAAACCTTCAGTTGAATCAAATGTAGCCCTGTTAATAGTTAGCAAATAACTGTTAAAAAATCGACGGCTCGGCTCAAATAATGATTTGTTAATAGTTAACAAATTTGTGCTTAAGATAAGTATCGTACATTTGGCAAGACCGTTTACTTTGTACGCTACCATGGCCCTTTGTCGCACAAGCTCGTTTGGCGCAGACGCAACGTAGATACGATCGAGGTACACTGGAGACTGCGTGACTGCATGTCCACTTACCTAGAGGATATCAGTTTGTCCCTGTGAAAACGTGAATTTATTCTTTGCGCCGACGGCATCAATTAATGATTTGCTTGTTTTGTGAGGCTTGCCAAATCTTTATCAAACTTTCGAAAGTATATATAGAGAATATTTAATTACGCATTAGAGCAGGGGTGGTCAAGACCTCGACATCGGGGCCGGGCGACCGCCTATTTGCTATGAGAGTTGTTCCTTGCTCTACGACGTATTAATGCTACCATCTTTGTTGTCCTCCGATTAACGGACTTGCTACTTGTAGAGAGAAATCGTTATCCAACGATTTGTCCTCTACAGGTAGCAAGGAACAACTCTCATTTTCTATGACAGTTGTTCCTTGTACACTTGCCCACTAACACTATAGTGCTACATTGATTCAACTGCACATTCATCTACCGGCAATCAATGAATGACTTTGTCCAAATATTCATTTGGTAACTTTGGATACTTTGGTAACTTTGGACACATGGATCTTGATTTGTGCGAATATAAAATATCGTTCACTGAACTATCGTTTACATCTGGGACAACTTTTCCTCTGATCTTATTGAATAAACGTCTAGGTTATAGGAAAAAAGGATTTATAGTATATTAATACGAAGCATTGGTTTAGACCAACTGTACATCTGGTGGCTGTTAAGAACTGGTATGTTCCGTTGAAGTACCTATTTCTTAACTATTAACAAATCTTCATTTGTGACAATTCGGATTGTCAAATAAATGATTCATTAACTGTAAGAAGATATTTATTTCGCCATATGCAACTTTACCATTTGTTAATAGTTTACAAATCCTGGTACATAGATATATATTGTTTTCTCAGTGTGGGTGGAACTCCTGCAGGAGTAGGCTGCTTTCACGAACGTACTTTCCTCCGTGTGTGCCTGACGGAACACACTGAATATCGACTCGCGTTTTTTCTTACACTAATACTGCGCATGCAAAGATTCATTTCCGTTACGTATCCCTTACAGAAATGTCCACAAAGATCCAACTGAATGCTCGATGCGCTTCCATATTGAAATGATAGCTACCGAATCTATAAAGTAGCAGGGCACCTATTGCTGCTGGTCAAACGGCTTAACTCGGTGGGTTTTCGTGATTAGCTAATCCAGGCTAGTTCAATTATTTTTTGGTACTCGTAACTTTTGAAGTTCATGTTAAAATGTATGGTTTGCGGCTTTTATGGGCCTGGTTTTGAGGTATAGGCGTGATAGGAGAAAGAGAGAGGAGGAGACTAAGAGTGGACCGAGTTCGCCCTCTGTACCGAACAGTCGAGGGACTTCGCTATTCAATCAAGCACATCACCAATGCCGCTCTGCCAAAACTTCTACCGGCAAGGGGTTTATCCACTTATGCCGCTTCATCGTGTCCATACTCTCCGCTCTCGCGCACCTCACATTATAGACATAAACGCATACACGGAAACGTTTATACCGCGCATAGATAGGTGCGTATGCTTCCATACTTGTGTAGACTACCAGAGCAAAATTACGTTCATGATGGATATTCGAGTAAAATCTGCGAAGCTATTGAAATTTCTCTCGCTACACATGAACGCATTTACATTTCACATGTGCATATTGTCTGCGCGCGAGGCGATTACGAGAGCATCGTACATATGTAACGATATTTCTGAGTACACAACGCAACGCTATTGGAATGCTTACTTTGAATCTGCGTATGGAAATGTTCATTCGGATGAGAATTTTTTCCCCCGTCGTTCGATCGGGATTGAATAACGAACAATTCATCAAGTTTTCTCAGATTAATTATGTCGGTAAAGTTCGAAGGTAGGTTGAATACGCGCAAGTATCGATTACTCACCACTCCCGGGTATATACAGATTCAGCGTGAGACAGTCCTCGCTTTGATTTTTCAAAAAGGTGACGAATCGCTTCAGCTGCATCGCCCTCCCGTGCGGCATCTGTCCAAGCGCCACAGTCAGATTGCTCACGTCCGGTATGTTTTGCGGGCAAACAGGTCCGAAGGCATCGGCGAGTTTGATGTCCCTCCAGGGAATCGGTGCGGCTGGTGGCCGCAATCGAAGATCCCCGACAGGTGGGGCCGCGTAAGGGACTCCTCGGAACACCTCCACTGGCTCTAGATGTCTTCCATTCAATTCCTGTCAAATCCAACGTAAATCAAGTTGCACGCGAGCCATACATCCATTCCATACAAATAGGGGGAAACGACGCGAATATTGGCCGCCGATTCAAAATTGGAAAATTGTGATTTTCCTAAAGTTTCGCAGTTGAAAACCAGGGTTCAAAACGACTGCGGTATCTTGAAAAAGCTTCCGAACGAAATTTTCAGCCTCTGGGGATGTAAAACGGAGGATGCCAACTTATTCATCAGGCATCTGTACGATGTACGTGAGACAATGTACGTGTTCTGTTAGGAATTGTCGAAGATTCGCTTGCCTGGCTGAGAAGA
Organism: Ophion obscuratus; assembly: GCA_964007375.1. Lineage (NCBI taxonomy): Eukaryota > Metazoa > Arthropoda > Insecta > Hymenoptera > Ichneumonidae > Ophion > Ophion obscuratus. The sequence continues at coordinate 59,557,976 of OZ023312.1, forward strand.
ATAAGGCCGAGAATAGATCGGCCCATTTTAACGGCAGCCAGAGCGACGGGGATGAGCACTTCGCAAATACTTATTGTTTTTTTTTTATACAATCGCATAGTCAATCGATTATGCGATTGACGTTGGACGTCGAAAAGTATTTGTCATCTTACATATCCACACAGTTTGGGCAGTCTTTCATATTAATCGATCGTACATACGAACATCCGATCGATTTTTCTCTGTCTATTCAAGTTCAGTACAGTGGGACGTTTCTCTATGCTTATCGAAAACACCAGTTCGTGCCGCGATTCTCTTCGTGTCTATTGTGCCTTCTCACTTTTTCGCGAGTTTTCACTATACACATGTGTGACCCATCCCGGTAACACAGCCACGAAGGCTCTTCTACCCTTCCAGGAGTATCGGCGCGGCGGCGAGGGAGCCTGAAAAAAGTCAATAATTGATGACGAGAGGGCTCTCGACATAGAAAAGTGCGAGAGAAAAAGAAATTCATATCACTCCTTTGTTTCCACGATGAATTTTCTTTCCGCAGGACATACGTGGAATAATTAATTTTTATTGTGAAGGATGTACATGAAGCAAGTTACAGGCACTATGCACACTGCTTATATATCACGAAGATTCTATTTCGAATGGGTTTTTATGCAATAACGCCGCTGAAATAGCGACTTTGTTATGTCGTTCCATCCGTCGAGTCCCTTCTACCTTTAGCGCCAATTATCGTCGCCACTAATGAGTCCTTTGAAAAAAAATGTTCACTCTCTTCTCGATCATAAAGTTCTTCTGAATATCTTTTATATCTGTTATACGGACTGTTTAAAGCAGCGATGTCAATATTAAGGGAAGCACAGAGGTTCGAAATTGTAAAAGTTGGCCTGTGTTCAATAATTTATAACTGCCGAGAATTAATGAAAAACTACTCGTAATTCTTTAGATAAGTGACTTTTCCGAAAAATTGTTGTTTCTAAACAACCCAATATAGGCGTCGACATATTCAAAAATTTCCTATTTTATCACGTGTTTTTCTGCGAACTTCAAAATCCTATAACTTTTACCTATACGTCAACCTAAACAAAAAATGCTTTATTTTATCACGTGTTTTCGCGAACCTAGAAACCCAATAAGTTTTTATGGGAAGGGGGGTGAATTTCAGCTTCCCCGACTGAATATCATCATGTATAATCTTTTTTCGGAAAAGTCCCTTATCTAAAAAATTACCAAACTCTTTTCTTTCTTAGTGATATGTGCTGTAACATCCTAAAATAGAAATAGTTCTCGAGATTTATTTGCCAGGTCATTAGGGTCGAATTTGGTTTTATTGTAATGGCTCAAAAGGAGGTGTCAACTCATAATTTGTATAGAAATTGTCAAATACTATGACGCATTAATTATACCTGAAATATAATTGGAGAAAATGGTTTTATCCTTTTATAATAGCAAATACCCCGAAATTTTACACATTTTTCGTTAATTGTACGCCATTTTGTTAATGTTATTTCCATTTTTTTAATTTCCGGGTATAATCAATAGAGGGAAACCTAAGGACAATAACTTCGGGATTTCCCACAGTCTACAATCCATTCGACTGGAATCGACATGGTTTGCCTCGTTGCAATGGCACAGCGATATTGTGACCTGGGAATAAACGTCGAAAATTTGTCTCTTTTAAATAATATTGTAATAAATGCCTCTAATAACAAAGAAGTTTCGTATTCTTCGTTATTAACCTCCTAACAAACATTTAAGCGGAACCCAGATTTTTTAATTCCAAACCTCCCTACTCCTCTTAAGGAGAGATATAAAAGGTCACTTGACACCAATTAAATTACTCATAGCTACAGAAGAACCTCGATTATCCGAACCTCAATCATCCGAGCCTTCAATTATCCGAACCACGATTTGGTTTATCCGAACGATCAATTATTCGAACGTTAGCGCGAAATATACATTGTGTCGCGAAATATACGCTGCGGTCTTGTAATTGTAATCCGATTGCACGCTAGGTTCTACCGGAAATTTTGATTTTTTCCTTGTAGCGCGCACAGATAAATGTAAATTGTTGCAAATTGTTTAGATTCCGTTTATCTCACGTAGTTCGTATGTATCAGAACTTCCAGTCCTTCGATTCCTAAGGCTAAATATGATGTTCTTACGTAAGAGGAAAACCGGGAATTCTTTCGAAGCTGGACAAGACCGGAACTAGTGCAGTTCGTACGAGCTACTCTTAATGATATTGGAAACACCACGATCTCCGATGTAAAGAGAAATCGTGACAGTCGGCGATAGATGATTATATAAAACCAAAGAAATGATCATGAGCATTCGATGTCTGAAAGCGATTATGCCGGGTGTCCCATTTTAATCTTACACCTGATTTATCTATAAAAATACTGCACCCATCAAGTATCGAGTATAGTGAAACTTTTAGGGTTCACAGGGGGGCGTAAAGAAATGGAGAATAGAAGTGAGCCGCAGAGACCTAAGCCTTTTTTGGTTTTATTTGGGTTTATTCGGGTTATCGAACAAACCTAAACAATCTCACACCCCCACACACGCGCACCCTTACACTTGGGATGTTAAAGATTTTACCTCCTCGTGGAGCATCCTGGATAGCGCTAAAATAGTAAACAATGATGTTCTAATCTAAAAATGATGGATTTTATAAGAAAAAGGTTCTACAAAAGTTGTTAGTCATGGCCTGACAATTTTTTTGGGCAAGCAAAGTCATGCCTCCATTTTAGAAAATCATGTCGGCCATCTTAACGTTGCCGTTTTGAATTTTGGATAAAGAAAACATTTTTTTTGAACTTCGAACCCTAAAAGTTTTACTATACTCAATTCTGGATCGGAGCAGTATTTTGAGATAAATAATGGGTAAGATTAAAACGGGACACCCGGGATAACCTCTTCCAAACATCGAATGCACATTTTACTTCTTTGGTTTGTGTGTGTTCACGCGCGCGCACACACACACACTTTGTGTACACACTAACACACACACACGCACATGTCTGATATAGATTACATATTTTTTTCAATTTCTGTTGTATATTATACCTACATAGAAAAATTGCATTTCGATTATCCGAACTTTTGGTTATGCGGACCCGGTTCAGTCCCATTTGATGCGGATAGTCCATAGGTCGGACAGTATAAAAAAAAATGCAACGGGTTATTTATATAAATTTTTGTGTGAAGTTTCAATTAATATCTGACTTATCGTATAATCGTAAGGAATTCGAGTTTCGAGTAATCCCTCGATGAGGGTAGGATTCGGAAATTCGAACGATCAATATTCAGGACCGAAATTTCGAATTCAGTAATGACGAACGTTCCAATATAGATAGATCAATCTTATGATAAGTTAATCGTTGAGGATTCGGCTTCGGTCCGGCCAGTGAAGGTTTTCCAAGGTCAGCGATGGAAATAAAAGATGTTTTCTTTTACGTTTCGGCCCTCTGGTTCGGGTTCTCTTCAGAAGTTATATTTTTCTGTATAAATTATGATACACATTTTTTACAGTCACGTTTGAAAAAGTTATAGATATGAGCGTTTTAAGTTATGATTATGTTATGTGTTGTGTTATTTTGTATAACAATTATGTTAGTTCAGTTTTGGTTATAAATATATTAATGTAATCTGAATAATTTTTTATATTGTGTTGCTTATTTTTATCTATTAGTGTTTGAAATGTATGATGTGTGAGCAAGAGGGATATTTTATTATGGAGTTATAAAGAGATGAAATATGAGAAATAACTAACCTCGATGTTGTTGATATTAAAGGATTTTTGCACATATTTGGAAGGTTATTTAAGAAAAAAACATTTTTTATGGAAGTAAAAAAATGTTTGGTGGGAAGATACTCAATCGATGGAAATATTATCGTTTATCGGCGATTTTTCTTATCCGTAATGGATAAATGATTATAGAAAAAAGTATTGTATCTTATTAGTGAAAATTTATTGTAAGAAGTTTTAGTGAATTTTTTTTTTGAAAGACTATTATGATTACCTATTGAGTTAGTTCTTAAGAAATTTGTTTTCCCTTCCAAAATGAGCAAAAACTCGAAATTTACAGTTTTTTCGTTACATGTTGGGTTGTGTGGTCAACGAAGGTTCGAGAGAAACTGAGTGGTGTATTCATTTCATGAAGCTTATTCGAGTCTCTGTACTACGAATCGGGGGAGAAAGATCATTTAGGCAGTGACGTGTCAAGGAAAATAAAATAGGTGTGTCAAGTTTGGGGTATTTAAAATTAGTTTATAATGTCTTTAAAATTAGTTTATCATGTCAATATATTAATTAGTTTATAGTGTCGATAATTTTTAAATTGTTATGTGAGGTAAAATACTGTAAAATGCTTTAATAGTTATATTATAGAGTTGTAGATTGAGCTTAGTTTTTATATGTCAGTTCTAAAATTTATAGCGTTGGAGTGTGCCTTAATTTGGATCATTTCTAGGATTAATCTTTTTTTCAGCCAATTTTCGTTGTTTAGAATTTTTACATTGTCAAATTGAAAGTCGTGTTTTTGTTCTATTGCATGTTGTGCTAAAGCTGTGTGTATTGTGGTACTGTGTTTTATGCTATTTTTGTGTTCTTTTATTCTGGTTTCAAGGTATCTTTTGGTTTGGCCAATGTATGTGGCATTGCAGTCTTTACAGTCGATTTTGTAAACTATGTTGGATTTTCGGTTGTTATTTATTCTGTCTTTGGTGGAGCCAATAATCGATGAAATGTTGTGTTTGTTATTTGTGACTAATGTTATGTTATATTGTTGGAAGAGACGAATTAGTTGATGATGTATGTTTTTTGTGTAGGGAAGATTTATTATTCTGGAAGAATCAAAATTTTTGTTATCCGTTTTTTTATTGTTATTCATGGAAAGCCGATGTTTTATTATTTTTTCTGTGAAGGAGATTGGATAGCAATTTTGTGTCATTGTGTTACTGATAAGTTTGAGATTTTCTTCGTGAAATGAAGGATGAGATAATTTTATTGCTCTGTCAACTAACATGTAGGTTATGGCTTTTTTGGGAGACTGGGTGGTGTGAAAAGAAATTTATGAATCTACCTGACCAGGTTGGTTTCCTGTACCAATTTGTGATTATTGAGTTTTGTTTATCGATTAAAAGTAAATCAAGAAACGGGATTTTGTTGTCTATTTCGTTTTCAGATGTAAATTGTAATTTTGGATTATAAGAATTAAATATTTTTTTGGGGGATTCAATTTTGTTTGTTGGCAGAGCAATAATAATATCGTCAACATATCTTTTATATAGTGGCAATGAGAATTTTAATTTTTCCAGACAATTTGTTTCAAGATCCATCATGACAATGTTGGATAGTATTGGAGCTAAAGGTGATCCCATGGGTAATCCTGAGATTTGTTGGTAAATTTTATCTTGGAATGTGAAGAACGTTGAGAACATGATGCATTCTATGGCTTTAATAATTTCTTGTAAAGGAAATGCTTTTGAGAATAAGTTTGATCGTTTTTGTAGGCTTTGAATAACTAGTTGTAATGGGATGTTGGCGTAGAGAGAAACGACTTCAAATGAGACCAATTTGTAGTTGAGTGGGATTGAGATGTTAGAGAGTGAGTGTTTTAGGTGGAAACTATCTTTGACGTGTGAAAGTTAGTTATTTGTCATATTTCATCTCTTTATAACTCCATAATGAAATATCCCTCTTTCTCACACATCGTACATTTCAAACACAAATACATAAAAATAAGCAACACAATATAATAAATTATTCAGATTACATTAATATATTTATAACCAAAACTGAACTAACAGAATTGTTATACAAAATGACACAACACTTATATAACATAATCATAACTTAAAACGCTCATATATATAACTTTTTCAAACGTGACTGTAAAAAATGTGTATCATAATTTATACAGAACAATATAACTTCTGAAGAGGGGTCCTCGAGGGGTCCCGAACCAGAGGGCCGAAACGTAAAAGAAAACATATTTTACTTCCATCGCTGACCTTGGAAAACCTTCATTGGCCGGACCGAAGCCGAATCCTCAACGATTAACTTGTCATCCCCACGGCCGCACACATCCTTGATTCATTTTCAATCTTATGATAGACTGCGAAATACTTAATCGAAATTGTGAATACAAAAATCTCGAAGCTGATTTATAGCGAAAACAAATATTAGATTTAACAAAATAATGAGAGAGATAATATCGATTCGCCTGTATATATACACCAAACAATTCGAGACGTCAAATCGTCGAATTGTAAATGTTACGACAATTTACAATTTCGAATTCATTAAAGTGAAGGACCAAAAAGTCGATCAGTTAAGATAGCGATGGGCCAAAATGGCGAACGATCCGGATAGCAAAAACTTGGGATCGAGCAATACTACTTGCGCTTCAGAATGAAGATGGCAGATGGCGTTAGTGGTCAGTCAGGTCAGGCGGCCATGGCATGTTCGCCACTTCGGACTATCGATCATTTGCGTTTCTAAGATCTACACATTCGAAGTTTATAGTCTCGATCACGGTCTTACATACAGGTCTTGAAACTCTGGTTGTGGGGGTATGCCATCGGTTTGAAGCACCGGCCGTTTCGCCTAGAGACCACGAGTGTCGCTGCGATAGAGTGATGCAGGCTGTGCGAGAGAGATGGAAATCGAATGTTGACTCATAGGAATCTAACCTAACCGTACAACTGGTTGGTGAAGGCAAATTATGATATTCAATGTCAAAAATGCATGATGGACCTAAATACAATTAAAAGTAACTTTATTGTAAAACTGAAAAAACCAAAAGACTATAGTTATCCAAGTCGGTACAATGAATATGAATGTTTTTTATATAGGTGTCAATGTGACCTCGTGTTGGTCGAGGGGTTCAGTGCAAGCTTCGTAATGCTGCTTTCAGGGGTCGATCCCTGTGCGCTCGGTTTTTTAAAAACATGTTTTAGCTTTTATAAAACAAATAGGCTTTACGCGTTGTTTTAATTGACCGGAAAATAAGTGGCAACTATTCCAGACCGAAGTGGAATCTAGACCGAAACACTTGCAGGATGTGATTCTTGAAAATGAAACAAATATTTAAGAAACAGTGCTTTTTTTGCAATTCTTTATTTCCTCTTCGAAAAATTTTAATGCATGTCCTAAGAAACATTTTCAATAATCTCTACTTTACAGTTTCCGAAACGGTTTGCGTTGGTAAATTAAAAAAAAACACCTCTTTTCCGGCCTTTAAGCGAAGAACTCTCGAGTAGGATAAATTCAAATAATTCACTAACTTTGTTTTATGTTTTCCAGCCTGGAAAGTATTTATTGTAATGATCTCAATAATTTTTTATTTTTTTCAGATTCCCGGCTCCAACTCGAAAAAAATAATTTCAATCATTCCATGAATTGCAGGTTTTATTGTCCTTAAAAAATAGATTTTTTTTTAATATCACCGTTTTTACAAGTTTACAAGTAGAGCACGTCGCGTGTGGTCGCGTGAATCAGCGGTTATGTTTCGGTTTTGTTTACTTTTGAAATCTATTTCCGTCTCTCTCACACAGCCTGCATCACTCTATAGCAGCGATCCTCGTGGTCACGAGTTGAAACAGTCGGTGCTTCAATAAGAGGCCATCCCCCACCACTACAATTTTGAGCGAGTTTCAAGGCCTGTATGTAAGCCGTGGTCTTGATATATGGCTTTTTGTTATAGGCGCTATTACGAATATTAGATACTCACTTTTTTCAATTTCGGAGATATGAATGTTGAAGATTGTTCGAATCTGTATTTGTATTACTCAAACTGCAGACTATCTGAATATGTGTTATCGAATAAATAAGCTCTCGAATAAATAATCCTTTGGTGTAATAGTTATTCGACTTCGTCATCGGTCAAAGGATAAAATTTCGAATAATTTAACCTTCGTTATTTTGAGAGTTCATTAATTCTGTCGTTTCGAAATCTTTGTCGTTCTATATTTGGTCATTCGACATTTTTACCCCCACCCCTCGATGAGTATCAAGTGTTTCGCACCTCGAGTATGTATACAGTTCAGTTTGTGGTACATTGAAATCCGCTATCATCCATCAACTATAGCTGATCAAACCATGGAAGACGACAAAACATGAACGAGAGACGCTGATCATAAAAAATTTCCTCGCTTGTGGAGTCCACTCCACTAAAGAACCCGATCACCGAGAGAATGTTAAAAAGATAGAAGTCGGAGCTCATCAATCGAGACGCAATCTAATCGCCCTGTTTTGATACCCTGCAAAGAGAAAATATACGCCCCCGCGACACCAAACACGGGCCAACCACAGCGCCCATGGAGTTCAACAATCAACCTAACGAACTGACTAAATGAAAGACAATCGAAAACCTACAATCAAGCCGAAACGACACACGGTTCCACCGGTTAAAAAGAAAACCAAGAACGGTTTTCGGAACTTCTTGAAAAAGGCTGCATCGAATAACTTGAAATTTTCACAGTCGATGTTGAGTTACTGGAAGAAGGACCTACGAGTCTTCGATATTAGCAGTTTTGAACAAAACATGCACATATTTATTTACCACATAGAAGTATATCCAAGGCAGTTTAAAAAATGATTTTCTGTGCAACAATAATTAGGAAAAGTTCCGGAAGCTACCGTGTAGGCAATTGCAAATAATTGTGGCAAAATGCGTGGGTGTTGCTCACTGGCAAGGAGTACGTATTATTTATTATACGTATTTGGCGCACGGGTGGCTTCTAGTGATAAGCGGGGGCGTTACGTCGCTAAAAACTAGCGAATTACTACAACATGAGACGCCGGCGCGGCGTCGGAATTTCGCCGAGTGGGCTATCTCGTCTGAACCCGGCAAACAAAAAAAGGAGTAAAAATGACAAAATGCTAGGCTGCAGCAAGACCTGTGTCGAGGGACATACCTACCCTGTATTTGAAAAACAACAAAAAAAAACGATAACGTACAGTTTCGGTACGAAATTTTTATTGATGCGCGGCTGTACTGTCGTTTTTCCTCGCAGTTCCGCGACTTCAGCAAGAAGATTTATAAGCAAATTAGTAGATCTAGTAGAAACCGACTACCGACAGTTTGAAATCATTAGAATTGGCAATGGCGAAAATTTGATAAGAATCAAGCCTGTGCTAAATACTTTCACGATGGTATTGAATTAATTGATATTTTCTTGACTTTAGGAGGAGCACTTCATATAGAGGCTTTAAAAAATGCATTTTTTATTTTCCTAAATTTGCAGTTTAAAACGTATCAAATACAATGCAGTTAGTGATTTTGGTCAATTTGCAAAAATGACGTCATTTGAGAAATTCCTACTCCGTTTGGAGCCCGGCTTGTCGAGAGGTGATTCGTCTATTCAATAATAGCTTTTAGAAACGCTTCTATACCCATAGAAATATAGTATTACGAAGAAGCTAAATGACTATTATATAATGCTGGAATAGCTGACTAGACGGTAAGTCACAGAATCATACGTTTTTCCGTTTCCGAAACTTTAAATGTGATTAACGCGAAACTTTGTTTTCAATGAGTTGCAGATTGGTGTACACGATTACTCAGAAACTATTCGACCCATCAAGCTCATATTTAGCACACGTTTTTATGATACTTATGTGCTATTGATGAACGTAAGCCCGACTAAAAATTATCAACATAAACATGTTTTTGGCTTGGTTGAATTTAGAACTTATTTCTGAAAAAATCAATCACTTTGTTCTAAGGTTCTCCCCTTTAGCCAATTATCATTATTTTTCCAATATCAGTGATTCATAAAGTGATCACATGTATATACTAATAATTTTTTTTGCGTAGATTGTTTCAGATAATCCTACGAGATGCTGGAGTGTACACCGCATTTTGAAAACTACAATTATGTAATAAAAAGTACCTACGACCCTGAAAAGATATGTACATTCCTTATCTTCCAAAAAAAATCATGAAAATTGACTACATTTTGGCGTTCAATATAAAGTGCCCGTATACTAGTGTGTTAAAAAAATGGTTGAAATGAAAAAACCGCTCAACACGACTTCTTCGAAGCTGAAGGGGGTACCCTTGTACGGCCCTAGCATAGCCGACTGCAGGTAAATTTCTGAAATTAGTGAATATTGGCCCTATGACTGCATGAGAAACTTTAAACGCGTTTTTTCAAAACAACATTTTTCAAATCGGGCGTGTATTTTTCTCAGAAACTACTGAGTTCATCGATTTGCAATTCTGCATGCATCTAGAATACATATCGGGCTATCGTCTGGCCTTCCATGTCTTTTATTGCTTTATAATTACTATTTTCCGAGCCGCGAGAAGCAAAATTTCTCTTGTAAAAATCAAAATGTAGACATTTTCCAAACGCCGTGATTTAGTATTTTTTTTCCTAAAATTTGTTTATTAAAGAGCTGTACGATAACCACATAACCACAGCGCCCGACGATTAAAAATTTTGCGACATAACCTCTGCAACATCAAATAATATGTACAATTTTGAATAAAATGTTTTGTAAAAAATGTACATTCTTCTTCAAACATGTATAAATATAACGGTGAAATACTAATACTATAGATTGTTTCGACCCAATTTTTTTTCCACTGGCGGTATCGCAAAACGGTGTAATCTATTCGGCCGCAGTACGACGCTCGAATGTTCCCCCAATCCTACTCTAAAGGTGGTCCCCATCCTACATCCTGCCCGTGTGCTGAGGGCAGCTGTCGAAAAAAGAACCGGGGTCGAGTCGACCCCAATTATGCAGTAGTGCGGTGAAAGCGAAAAAAAATTTTTTGTGAAATTTGGTGTTTTATTACTCCATGTAAGCAAGTTACATTAGAAAATGCTCATAGATATTTTTTACAAGCTTTTATTTAATTTCCTTGGTGTGAGATGCAAAATCGGAAAATCGACATTTCACGCACTGGCCGACTACTTAGAGCTTGGAAATTTTGCAAACATGGATCTAAGAGATGACAAAGCATGATTCAAGGTAGAAAAAAAATATCCATAATAAAATATCTCTAATGGACCTATATAACGTTGTTATTAACACCTTTAATAACACTACCAAAAATTTCAGAGCTCTAGTTGAAGATAAAAATTAGAAAATAACCTATATGTAATTTTTGTTTTGTTTTAAACAATCTTTTATTTAATGTCTTGAAAAGTAGAATAGAATTTTTGTTTACCAAGTTACCTATATGTGACTATAAATAAAAGCTTGCGGCACTCAAAACTTATAGATATCCAATCTTTAATTTGCATAAATCCGACAACAAACCAACTGTATTTTATTTACTGTATAAAAACTTTAGATTTCTTAAATAAATAAAAATTATGAAACTGAGTATAAACGTGTGATAATATTTTTTCTAATTACTGTTGTGTCACATTAAATACGGTTAATGAAACTGAATTGATCAAATTTATTGACCATTCAAAAAGTTGAGCGCTTCAAGCTTTCATTTATAGTCGCGTATAGGTGACTGGGTAAGAAAAAATATTTTCTTTTTAGTACAGTAAATAAAAGCGTGTTAAAAAAAATTCATATAAATTTCTATTTTGCGCTACTATAGTAAATTATATATTTAGAATGCCGATCATAAAACTAAAATCAAGCTTCCGTTATGCAGAAAGGCTATGTGCAACGAGCACCGAACGTACTTGCATTGATTGCGGTAAATAAGTCATTGAAGTAAAACAAAAATGCGGAAAATATACGTTTTCAACAGTTAATCTACCGAAGGAGTCGATTTTTTCTATTTTCCACTATCCCGAAAATGCTCAAATTCAAACCTCCGAATAAAAAGTCTTTTTGGGAACCCGGGTCGAAACTGTCTTCCTTCGTCAATCTACAAACCTTTCTCTTTAAAAACCACAAAGGATTTATTTATATTTAAAAAAATATGATCTTTTTCATGCAAGTACGTATTTTTCAACGCATCTGCCACTTTGAACCGATGTTTGGTCACTATATTTTTGCTTTACTTAACAAATAAATTTCGGGCCACAAAATAAGGACCATTGATTACCAAAAAATGCATATTTACCGAAATACAACGATCGGAAAAACGTCTGGGGTCCAATCGACCCCATATGCAGTCAGAGGTTCGTGGCGGAAGTATGCAATCGAAGGGCTAACCATTTCTCTAAATTTAATTGCCAAAAAATAACCCTAAAAATGGGTGGCCACATTAGAACGGCCTTAAGGGGTTACCCCCACTTGCGATTTTGAAAAAATCGATTTTTTTTATTACATTTTTTTGAAGTATAAGTATCTGAGAATATGTCCTGAAAATTTCAAGTCGATCCGAACAAAATTGACTGAGATATGAGCGTTGAAAGAGAAGAATCCGTTGTGTAAACGACCGGCTAGTCTGCCGTCTGGCGCGCTCGACCCTCCCCCCGACCTTCAATGCATTGTTCGATGAAAAGGGTCGTATACCTGGCATTTACAACGTTCATATAATAGACTGGAATTTATAAAAACGTATTTTCGTTGTCTGTTATGGTCTAAACTCGTCAGTGTAGCTCGAAAGTTCGACTATATAAGACGTATATTCCGCCGTTCATAATATTATAAACGCAGTTTTTATTCATTTTACATTCAAAAATGGATCGAAAAAAGGTTCGCGACAAACAAGAAGCAGTGATAATTTTCGGAAATCTCGACCAAAAAAAAAGGAAGGGTGTTTTTAACCCCAACCTGGCCGAAACGGAAACTGAAAGTTTCAGCACGTCTGCGAAGAAACTGAAAAATAATATTGATATGACTGTGAATCAAAGTCCTAATATTGAATATCGGATTTTGAACTTTTGGGTTGTGTTTGCTGCTATTTCAAATTTAGTGAAGTGCAAAACGTGTAATGGAAATATTACATTTGAAACGGCAAGTGCAAGATGACTAGGCTTCAACATCGTTGTGAAATGTGACTCATGTGCAGATAATTTGATACCATCTTCTCCTTTTTTGGAACATTCGTATGAAATAAATCGTCGATGGACATGCCAAGGTTTCTTACTGATACTACATATTCAATAATTTTGAAAAGTATTTATGAGTCTGTGAAAACATGTGCAGATGTAATATTTAAAAAAGCCGGACGAGAAGAAATTGAAGATACACTTAATGCAGAAGGCGATGCAACTCCTCAATTAACAGTTTCCGGAGATGGATCCTGGAGGAAGCGAGGATATACGTCGTTGTTCGGAGTCACATCAGTCATAGGCTACTACAGTGGAAAAGTACTTGATCTTGTGGTAAAAAGTGCGTATTGTAAAATGTGTGAATCGTGGAAACATAAGCTAAATGATGCGGAATACGAAGAATGGTACGAAACACACGAAGATAACTGCAGTGCAAATGACGAAGGCTCCTCGGAAAAAATGGAGGTGGACTCCATTATCGAAATCTTCAAGCGTTCAATAGAAAAATATAATGTCCTGTACCGTTACTATATTGGAGACTGAGATTCGAAAACGTACACTGGGCTAGTAAATTCTCATCCTTATGACGACGTAGAAGTTATAAAAAAAGAATGCATCGGTCACGTCCAAAAGCGTATGGGATCGCGCCTTCGTAATTTAGTAAAAAAAAAAACAAAAAGCTTGGTGGTAAAGGACAGCTGACAGGAAAATTTATTGACAAGCTCACTGTGTACTATGGACTTGCTATTCGACGCCATTCTGCTTCTGTTCACGATATGCATGAGGCAATATGGGCGACCTTCGATCATTACAGTTCAACCGATGCAAATCCACACCATGAGAGATGTCCAACCGGTGAAGAACCGTGGTGTTCGTATCAACGAGCTCAGGCGAGAAACGAGGCTTTCCACCACGATTAGAAAGCACTTCCATCAAATGTATTGGATGCCATCAGACCTATATACAACGATCTGAGTAAGGAAACTTTACTCGAAAGATGCGTCGGTGGCTTCAATCAAAATAACAACGAAAGCTTCAACCAACTTATTTGGAAAATCAGCCCAAATATCGTATCGAGTGGAGCAATCGTTGTAAATTTAGCAGCTTATATTGCCGTTGGACTATTCAACGAAGGTTCAAAATCATTATTATTTTATTTGAACTCAATCGGAGTGAGCTGTGGACACAACGCGCACGAATACGCTGATAAAATGGACGAAGCACGGATTGCACTGGCAGAGAGACGTGCGGCCGAGAGCACTCGTGAAGGAAGAATGTTACGAAGGCAACACCAAATTTCCGTTTTGCAAGCGGCATCGTCGGCGGAAGAACTTCTGTATGGGCCCGGAATAGATGACCCTATGTAAGTGTACAAAAAAAAATATTTTCTCCGTGTAAACTGAAATTGAAACTTTAAACGCGTTTTTCTCAAAATGGCATTTCTGCAGTCGGTGACCAAGATTACTCGAACACTAATGAACCGATCTTCTTGAAATTTTGCAGGCTTATTTAATACATATTAAATATTTAATACATATTATTTAATACATAAAAAAACTTTAACGGTTCGATTTTTTTTTCGAAAAAAATGGCCGTTTTATAGCCAAAAAACGGCCGTTTTTTTTCGTTAAAATCGAACCATTAACTTTGACTGTCCGCCATTTTGTGAAAAATGAATACTTTTTAAAGTCCTTCGATTAAAAACTAGTTTATACTTATATTTGACTAAATCCATCCGCATTTTTTTTCAGATGATCCACTTCGCCGCAATGTTGGCCACCGCAAACCGTGTATATAAAAACATTATTTCATTGACGGCCATTTGCTACTAAACAATGTAATATTTTTCAATTAAAAAATTACTGAAAGTTCTTCAAGATGTGTTCTTTAAGATGGTATATTGATCGATTAAAAAAGTTTTGTAGTTTTCTTTAAAAAAATTCATGAAAAAGGCCTTTTTTGCGCTACAAGTGGGGGTAACGCCTTAAGAATGAATGGGTCGACGAGTCCTACGAGCGATCGCCCAAAAAAACAAACGATGACTCAGAAGCTTACTTTAATCATTGGAGGCACGGTATTAAATATGATTCACACTTCGCACGATTTGAAACGTCCATTACGTTTCCACGAGGTAAAAGCATTGCTTTGGTCAGACTGAACTAAAACATTTACTTTTTCAGATACGTTCAATATGTGTATAGAGCCCATATTTGTTTGTCTCCTGTTTCGATAACGGCAGTGCAACTTTATGAAGAGCCGATGTGCTCACTTGCGAGAAGGGGCCAATCGTCTGCACTCTCGGAACCCTTCTTCATTCTGGATGACATTAAAAATGAACGATTCACCGTTCTATGGAACGAAGCGTTCCATAGAACTACCAGAATACAGGCTAGCTTCCCACGTGTAATAGGGGTACGAAGGACTCCCCTGGCTTGGCAATTTCGACGATCAACTCAAACGAACTTTATGTCGGGTGTATTACCGCAAGTGTGTGCGTACCCGCGTTCGAATCTCGTTTATTGCACCGGGTCCATCAATTCGCGGATCACGATGGCCATGAAATAACCGTGGGCTGCAACCATCCATATATTTCTTGCGTCTCTGCACGCATGGCCAATGACCAAAAATGTTGACTACGTCACTTTTGACGTTTCGTCCTCATATTGTTTGGGATTTTTTTGATTAAGCAACGATTGATTGAAACCTTTCAGGCCAGTGGAATCCGCAGAAAGAGTCGTTTGGATTTTTATCAGGTGTACACGCAACATACGCATGGATGATGTAAACTATTGAAAATATTTACGTAGTAAAACTATGAGCATCATTCAGGAATGGACCTGAACTAAAAGTACGGTGAAGTAATTATTAACATTTCAACGTGAAAGAAGAAAAAGCTAGGATTTCAGTCACAAGGATCATCACTTTAAATGTTCGCTTTCGATTTTGTTGAAACTGAAATATATCATAAAGCATTGAAAACTATTAGACGCGTAATTTTTTTATCGGCCGAAAAACGGCTTTAAGGGGGGTGAAACCACTCTTTGATTTACTTTTCTTTAATACTTCTATAGTGGGGTTTTCCTCGCTTCACATTCGAAAAATTTTGGTTTTTGTTTCAATCGAATCGGTGAACGGCTTGTGGCTGGAAATGCAAAATCTCCCCTCGAATCACCTTTCTTTTCCAGAGTGGTTTCGCCCCTTAAAATTGTTTTTCCGCTGATAAAAAATATACGTGTCTAATAGTTTTCAATATTTCATCACGTATATGAATTTCAAACAAAATCGAAGGCCGACACTTAGGTGAGGTTCTTTGCCAAGTCAGACTGGTATGAAGCGCACACACATACGTAGGAATAATGTAATCTATGGCGTATTTTCGTTTGAGCGATCATAGTCATACTCTATTATAGTAATTGATTTGAAATTTATTTGCAGTATTGAATTTGCAATCATTGTTCGTAATATGGAATTTAGAGTCATTTATTTGTAATATTGAATTTGCAGTCCATTTACTTGCAATATTGCGCTACAATCATATATTCCCAATTTATTTACGATATTGCCCTATACCATACATTCAAAATGAATACCTACAGTAATTCATTCGCCATATTGAATTTGCATTTATTCACTTCCAATATTGCTCAATACCCACTTAATTTTAATATTTCATCTGCACTTCCATAAATATATATGTGAACGCACTTTGCTGTAGCTATGTAGGGAAGGGATTTTGTCGTCTCTTTCAGTTACTCGACTACTGGAAGCAAAATACTACAATACATTGTGCATTTAATCGAAACGATCTTGTGCGCGTTCCTCGTTCGTCACGCTGCTGAATTTGCATTGTTCGAATGCAACGAAAATTCTTAAATTTTTATTTATTTTCTTTATTATCCAAAGTCATATTTTGCAGATTTACTGGGATGTTGAATAATTTCTCGCTGTTTTTTTTCGTGAAAACTAATGCTTCATGTAAAAAAATTATTACTGACGCTTGTAAACGTTTCGGATCTGTTGCGTGATCAACTCATAATGATTCTGCAAGTTCAGCTAGCATCTGACATGAATCTTCATGAAGTAATCAACTCAACACATCAAAATCATTATTTTCGAAGCGTCTGTATCAATCTCTGCGTGTTGTTTCCGACAGAGCATGTTCGCCGTGAGTCTCAATAAGAATTCGGTATGCTTCAGTTGCCAATTTTTTAAAATAAAGTAGTGCAGTTAAATTCGCCGTAAATACTCTTTTTTGGCACGAAATTTGACATGTTTATTACTATAAAAAAAGTTGTTTAAACTGCGGCGAAACGACACACACTGAATTTCATGCTTGTTTATAGTAGAAGGAGCTGCTGTACCTTGACACCCTATGTACGTCGAGCCACTCAACTTTTTAAACTGTTGCCGCCCTTTTTACGGATGTTTGTTCATGGTGCGGTGACGTTTTGAGAAGTCAAATCGACATAAAGTTAGTTGCAGACAGTCGCTCCTCGGAGTTTCGACGTGAGACTATTTCGAAATGTTTGGTGCCGAATAGCAAGATATGAATTTTTTTTTGCCTTCTTCATAACTTGCCTTATTAGCTACATAATTATTCATAACTTGTTGTTTTAGGTACTTTATTAGCGTTTAAGACATATTGGGCTGATTTTAGCTAAACACAACTTCAATCTTTTTATTTGTGACTAAACGTCAACAGGTGGGGGTGTTGTACTTTGATCCTGGCAAACCTGTTCTACCTTAATCGTGATCAAGGTACAGCACATATATTTGGAGATGATTTTCTGATAGGCATTTTACAGATATTTGGGATTTCGTGATAATGCTTTAGTGTTTGCACGGAACGAGGAAAACCTTAACGTATATTGGTATTTTTTGTGCCTTTAAACATGATGGTATAATTTAATTTGTTCTAGGTGGCCAGAAAAAAAAAGATTTGAACTCATATCCTTGGTCAGATATTCAAGAGAAAATGAAAAAGGTTAAAAAAAACAAATTCTAAGAGAGAATTCTATTCCGTTCCTGAAATTACTAAATCTTGGGAGCTTACGTATTGAGTAAGAAACGTCTAAGAACAATAATTAGTATAAGAGAAGCAGAAAACAGCATAATTTGATTATAAAGTCCCCAATTCAGATTTTAAGAAAAAACGTAATAGTTTTCTATATTTTGAACTTATAAACTAAAGAAGTTAGAAAAAACGTCTGTTCGGTGAATATTTTTTTGTTGTAATACAGATATCTGTTATTACATAAGTTGAATAAAGATACCATAACCATCATAAACTTAAAAAACGTAAATAATATTGAAATTTGTCGACCCATTCCCTTTTATTTGACTGAATTCTCACTGTGATCAAGGTACAGCATATGCGGATGAATGTAAATCAGCAATGTTGTACCTTGATCAACGTACCACTTGTTTTTTTAATTGCGTAAAAACTATTAAAATACACTCAGAAAAATGATTCATTGTGTTCTAATAAATTAGCACATTAGACCATAATTTATTAGAAATTAATAGATTTTTACTCGTATGAAGACAGTTTTTATGTGATTGTAACTACAGAATTTATTCGGCGTCACTAAATGTGTTTTTTTTACGTCCCAATTTTTTACATCGATTAAAAGCCATATTGAAAAAAGAACATTTGAATAAATATTTCCTCGAATCAAATAAATACTACTTTTCAATCATGAAAACCTCTTATTTCGCGACTATGATACGAATGCGCGTATGCGCACTTTGCCCTTCAACGCGAAGGGCCCGGCAGCAGGCCGCTCGTCAGATGTAGCTCATGCATACGCTTACCAGGTAGCTTCTTCCTAGGCCAATGCTTTTGGCACAAGTGTCAGTGTTGCGCTTCGGAAGTGAGAAACTCGGAAGTGAGGAATTATTTAAGTGTGAGTAAGAATATGAAGTGAAAAAAAACGTTCAAGTGAGAAAACAATGACGGACGAAATGACACAATTCCTCGAAAAAAAAACCAGCTGGGGGATTATGAAGAATCCTTTTAGATGTTAAGAAAAACTATTTGTCGGACCAGATGCTAGAGAAACGTACGTTACTTCTGGGACACCCTGTATATCCTATTAGATGTTAAGAAAAATTCTTAGTAAATCTCGAACATAAAATTGAATAAAAAATTTCCTGGCTGTTAATACAATTGCAGTAGGCCGACATACGAATAAGAAAACTGATTCGCTGGGAGACAAACTTCTTTGTCCTTAATAAATATTTTTTCTGAATGTATATATCTATGGTTTTGTGTAATTTATATTATGAGCCCTATCAGTTGCCCTTTATGATACAATTTATTTCATCATGCAGTATATGTATTATATTTTCTGTTTTATATATTACTGAACGGAAAATGTATGAAGGTACAGCAGCTCCCCCTACTTCTTTATAGGTGCTTTACCATCTTAAACTGCATGCACGCAGTTCTGGTGACGCCATCAGTTGGAAAACAGCGAGAACTTATTCAACGTCCTAATAGATTGTAGATAGCCGAATAAGCATCCATAAAACTGGTTGCGTGATAATCGTAGGTCAGATTTGCGGAATGAAATTTGCCCACTTGTCAAATCTGCCAAACGAAAATTGCCATACGTCATCGATCGACTGAATGACTTACAAGCTATGCAGAAGTGATACCTGGATCATGAACCGCAATCAAGAATCGTTATCACTGTTTTCTGATAGACAAGAAAGAAGAAGAAGGAGGGTATGACATCTCACCTGCAATATTCCCTGTATCTGTCCACTCTTCGTTTCGACTATTCTGGAGGCGTAACGAGTACCGGTGATGGCACGAGCACCGGATACGAGGTAGACTAGGAGCAAAAGGAGACTGGTGACAATCGGAGCCGTCACGACGACAACGGGGCACGGGAACGTTGCTGGAATCTCGTAATGATAACGACGGGACGAGGGCGATGAGATCCTTCCTTTTCCGTGATTGAGCATCGGCAGGATGTTCAGCAAGGTCGGGCGGCGGGCCAGCAACCGCGTCCAAGTCGCCGGCTGGCATGACCCAAGCATCGCAGCATTTGTTGGCCACCGACGCCTCCACGATGACCATACCGCGAGGACCCGTCACCGAATCCTTCTCCGTTTTTCCTCTTTTTTCTGCAGCTTAAATGAGTATGTTTGCCATGATTATTTCCAAAAATAACCAACTTGCCGTGTTGCCGGAAATTGCGGAATGAGTCGGAGAATTAGACTCGAAGGGCTGTTGTTGAACAGCGCTAACGAAAAACCTCTATTGTCGTCGGACGTTCCATATCTCCCCGATCTTTTTGCGTAGATACGAGATACGTGACGTTCCAATTTTTTTACGAGTATCGTATATTTATATATACACCGGGTACATCACTGGAAATACGACACCCAGGGAGCCCATTTAAAAAAGCGGAGGTGACCCGGATCTCGGGTTGACGTGGCTAAAACACGAGACTGTGATTTCGGTCCTGACGTACCTTTAAAATTTTGCTTCGGCTTTTTTGTCTGTGATCAATATTTATAGCAGTTTCTCCCTAAATTTCTAGTGACCTACTGGATATATGTACATATATTTTTTTTTCAAGTCAAATATGTGCCACTCAGTCAAAAGTCGGGCTAGATTATTCGTGACTATGAAACTCTTGCGGATGCTTTCAAAAACTAACTCGAATAAAGGTAACAATGCGCGTGTCAAATTGTTGTACTCCGAAGCGAAACGTAAACTGGGCGTGTTACTTTTTCACACAATACCTCTCGTATATGGTTCATTAAGGCCATGTGCCACATGCCTCCGACCGCATCGAAATTTTCAAATGGGAATTATCCCGAACGGTTCAACCAATTGGAATGAAATTTGAGAAGAGTATGTGGCTTCCGGATGGAGGCCGTGTTGAGGATCAGCGTTGTGCCGACGTTTCGCAAACGTTACAGTCTGCATCATCAGGGCTGAGAGCTCCGATACTGGAGCTCTCATGTCTCAGGTATTCCTTATATAGTTGCAGTCATCGTTCCGAATAGCTGCACCAGCCAATCAGATGTTTTAATTGATCAGCTGGTCAATTAAAAAACCGGGAGGACGGTGTGCCAAATAGGATTGACGTGATATCCTCCATCTCTGTTTAGATTGTTCGGATGTTTTCGGATTTCCAAGCCTTCTCGGTGTTTCCTGGAAAAATAGCTGTTTGATGGGGCCAGACTTTGGGCTTTGTCGAACTGGATGGCATGACCAGTCTCCATCCAATGTTCGGCCAGCGCTGATTGTGTAATATGGCCATATTTGATACACCGTTGGTGTTCTTTGATCCGTGTACTGATCTTCCTCCCGGTTTCTCCTATGTACACTTTACCGCATGAGCAGGGTATCTTGTATACTCCTGGTGCACTTAATGGTGGTCTTTGGTCTTTTGCACTCGGAATCACTTGTGCTAGTTTCTTCTGAGGTTTGAAGATGACTCGCACGTTATGTTTTCCAAGGACCCTCCCTATGCGATCGGTTATGCCCTGAAGGTATGGAAGGGAAGTTGTTGCGGTTATTTGTCCTTCATTCTTCCCATCAGGTGCTGTAACCGTTTTCGGATCAGCTATTTTTCTTTTTAGATTTTTGATCATACTTTCGATGTTGCCTGGCTTGTAGCCATTGTCTCCTAAAGCTTTTCGTAGGTGTTCTAGTTCAACCTCCAAGGAGTCTGGTTCGGAGATCGCTAGAGCTCTGTAGACCAGAGAGCTTATGACCGACTGTTTTTGGGAAGGGTGGTGATGGGACGTAGCATGGAGGTATCTATCCGTATGCGTTGGCTTCCGGTAAACTTTATGGCCCAAAGTGCCATCGCTTTTCCGTTGAACCAGTACATCCAGAAAAGGGATGATTTTCCTGTTCTATCTCCATGGTGAATTGAATATTGGGGTGCTGGGAGTTGAGGAAGGTTAAGAAATGATTGAGGTTTTCTTTGCCGTGACTCCAAATGACGAAGGTGTCATCGACATATCGAAACCAGGTGGAGGGCTTGAGGGAAGCTTCTTGCAGAATTCTGTTTTCGAAGTTCTCCATAAAGATGTTGGCGATGATAGGAGAAATAGGGGAACCCATGGCTGCGCCTGAAGTTTGTTCATAAAACTGGGATGGAAATTGGAAATATGTAGAGTTTAGGCAATGTTCTATGAGGGGCAGTAGGTTAGGGGCACCTTTTTTGGAACTTTTAACTATGCTTAGGGTTTCATTGGTTGGGACGTTTGTAAACAGGGATACAACATCGAAACTCACTAAAATGTCTTCTGGTTGTACCTTGATAGTCTGGATCTTGTTCACAAAATCCCGGGAGTTTTGGATATGGGAGTTGTTGAGGCCTACGAGTTCCTGCAAAGGTTTGCAGAGAAAACGTGCCCTAATGATATGTAGGACTGCCTATGTTGCTAACAATGGGCCTTAGTGGGATGTTGTTTTTGTGTATTTTTGGCAGACCGTAAAGCCTGGGTGGTAGGGATTCCTTGGGTGTTAGGGCTTTGGTTGGGTTTTCTGATAGACCAGCCTTCTTTGGAAGTGTTGTTGTTTTCTTTTCTACACTCGATGTGGGGTCACGTGATAATTTCTTGTACGTGTTGGTGTCCTCGAGCAGGTTCAAAATTTTGCTGCAGTAGTCCGTTTTATCCATGATGACAGTTGCATTCCCTTTGTCAGCTGGTAATAGTAAGATGTCCTTGTTTTTCTTCAAATTGTGAAGAGCAAGGTGTTCTTCCTTCGTGATATTCTGCTGCGGAGGTTTTGCCTTGTGTAGAATATTGCTTATCCGTTTCCTGATGTCGTTGCCAGTATCCAGTGGGAGACGATAGATGGCCGTTTCCACCTGGCTGATGATTTCTCTGGTTGGAATTTCTGTCGGTGTAATGGCGAAATTGTGCCCTTTTGCGAGGACTGATGTTTCAGCTGCGGAGAGTGTGTGGTTACTTAGGTTTTTAACTGTGTGGGTTAGGATGGGCTGCTTTGATTGTGGACATAGTTTCCTGAATTTTTCTATTTGATTCTTGGATCTTAGGTCTGCACAGTGGAGGGCTTGTTCGTGAGTGACACGGTCAAGATCTTCCCACAGCTGTGGTTCCAAAGAGTCAGATAGACGTAGGTGAAGTTTAAGGAGTTTTTGGGAATTTTGGTCCAAAAGCTTTTTGGTGACAGATATTCTCTCTTCTATCAGTCTCAGCGAGGCCTGGTGGAGGATAGTTTTGGCTTGTTTTGATGGAAAGGGGTTTTTTAATTGAAAACATTTTGGTACCACTTGATGGTCGCGGCACCTTTTTAGGAATGTTAACGAGCACAGTTGGATGTGCAGAGTTTTCCTGAGTTTGGAAAAGGTGTTAACAGAACCCAAAGCAAATGGAAAATGAGCTCGAATTGGAATTTAGCTTTGGCACGAGTCGATTCGTGATGCAGCACAAATTGCCAAGGAAGCACCCTTAGTGAGGAATATCTCCGCTCAGTATATTTCACACGGATTCAAACGTGAAATCGACGAGGATTTCACGTTCGAATCAGATTAGAATATACCAAGCGAAGGGATGTATCGCCAAGGATGCTTCCTTGTCAATTTGTCCTTCGACACAAATTGGTTCGTGCCGAAGCTAAATTTCAATTCGATTCGTGCTTCGGCACGGAACGAAAAAATTAATTAAAGGAATTCACACATATTAATTTTCGTTGCGTTCCAGCAATCCAAACTTCAACCTCATAGCCTCTCCGCGGAATGCAGAGAACTATCGTAAATTTAATCCTGGAACTAAGTATGCAATATTTTGGCTAATTATGTTAGTTTTAGAAGTCAAGTACGGGGGGAAATTTCGAAACAATTTAAAAAGAAATAGAAAAGGGTTTGAACAAACGTTCGTGTTTTCGACCATCATTTTTATATATTACTCCAAAAAATTAAAGGAACAGAACATTTCTTCATATTTTTTGAAGCGCTGTATCTCTGTGAAAAATGATCGCATCGAGATGAAAAAAAGCAGCTTTTGCAGCTTCAAGTTTCTAGTTTCGAGATCTATTGGCAAAGTTTTTTTGTGAGCTGAGGTTATCGCGCAATCATAAAAAATAGTTTTTTCGCAAGGGTTCACGGGCTAGGTAATTTTTTTCCACGTAACTCAATGTATAGGTCAGTTAGCTTGTAGATTCAGCTTTACTTTGGTTTTTTTGTCTCTAAATCAATTTTTTGCTGAAATATCTGACTCTAAATGAAAAAAGATCTATTTGTCTCTGATCATCGATACCTCAACAACCAATGATCGCAACGGGAATTAGTCAGCTTTGAAAACTGGAATAAATTTCCTATCAGCCCTTTTCGTTCATCTTTGAGAAAAACATTTTTTCGCGCTTAACATTAATTTGAAAAAAGGACAAAAATTGACTTGTTATAGTTTGTCAGTACATCTACTACTACTTTACAAATAGGCAGAGTAATGTTGCCGCGTTTTTTTTCAGCGTAATGCAGCCCCAACAGCCCTGTTATTTTCAAATTGATCCATCGAACCGTTTTTCCGGACTGATGTTTTACAGAACAATTAAAGGCACAAGTTCCTTAACATCGTGTAATCATCTTCAAAATGGAAAGACCAATTATCTTTGACGTTTTTTCACAACTTTGCACTAGTTTCTTGTTAAATTTAAGAAAAAAAATTCGAAACATTTCATTTTTTTTAAATTTCTTTTAACTTTGTAAAACATTTCAGGAAACAATACTGACTCATTTTTTACACGATTAGGCCTTTGCCCACTATAATTAACGCAGTCATCTTTAATTGCATTAACTAAAAGTTGATAACCCCAAGCTGTATTCAATAGTCGATCTGAGAACATTTATGCGATTAACCCTTAATATTTTCTACGAAGGTTATTAGGGTTCCAGGAAACAGTTTTTTTAAACTAGGCATGAACAAATATCGATAAACGTTAAAGTTTACAAAAACTTTAGATTCATTTTTTTTACCAAAACGTAGAAAAAAATTACCAATAATAAGATTAGTTTTAAAAAAATGTTAATTGTTTTTTTCTTCAAAAAAAAGATCAGTTTTGAAAGAAAGTGTTTTTTTGTAACCCTAATAACCTTCCCAGAAAATATCGAGAATTAATCTCATACAAGTTCTCAGTTCGACTAGTGAATACAGCTTGGGGGTATCAACTTTTAATTAACGCAATTAAAGATGAGTGAAAGTATGTTGCGCAGAGGTCGAATTGTGTAAAAAATGAGTCAGTGTTGTTTCCTGAAATGTTTTACAAATTTGAAGAAGAAAAAAATTGAAATTTTACAAATTTTTTTCTCTTGATTTTAACAAGCAACTAGTGCAAAGTTGTGAAAAAAGTCGAAGAAAATTAGCCTTTTCATTCTGATGATGATTACACGATGTTAAAGAACAATACAGTTCTTTCTCTGTTTTGGAAAACTTTGATGAGTCGGTCTGGAAAAACGGTTCGATGGATAAAATTAAAAGTTTACAGGGCTCATGGGGGTACATTAAGCAGAAAAACAGCCGGGCAACATTAGTCTTTCCATCAATATTTACAAAGTAGTAGTAAATTTACTGAAAAACCATAAAAAGTCATTTTTTTGTCCTTTTTCAAATTAATATTAATGGTGACAAAAATGTTTTTTTCTAAAAAATCAATAAAAGGGTCTTGTAGGAAATTTATTCAAGTTTTCAAAGCTGCCCGTGCGATCATTGGTTGCTGAGATATCGATGATCGAAGACAAAAGGATGTTTTTTAATCAAAATTGGATATCTCAACAAAATTGACGTACAGAGACAAAAAAACCAAATTGAAGCTGAAAAAACAAGCTACCTCACTTATACATGTATTTAACTGAATTAACATTCTCGAACGCGTGGACCCTTGAAAAAAAAAACCAAAAAAATTGGAAACAAATTTTCTCTCGCTATTTTTTATCATTGCACGATAACAATAGCCCACAAATTTGTTTTGCTGACAGATATCGAAACTAGAAACATGAAGCTTCATGATGCTTTTTTTCATCTCGATGCGACCATTTTTCACACACTTGAAAAAACACTTTGAAAAATTGAAGAAATTTCTGTTCCTTCAATTCTTTGGAGTAGTCTATAAAAAGTAATATATTTGTTCAAGGGCAGTCGTTCAAGTGCCAAAGACGGCCCGCAGCATCATAATCTTTGGTTTTTTCAGCGAAATCGAAATACGAGGAGCTCAAGTCGACCGGCACGATTGATTATCTCCTCTAGCGTGGAAGCAATTACAGGAATGAAGTGAGGAAAATATCTCCGGCGGGCGTTGAAATTATTTTCTATTGTGTTCGTGACAACGAGTGCAACAGAGGATGTGCCCTCCTAAAGCCTAAGAGAAAGTATGTGCTCTACAGCTCGAGCAACGTCGTGACCAGCGCAACGCAGAGTTTCTTCGCCGTTCCCTGGTGGACTATGGACAAAACATTTCCGATGAAACTTTATGCACATGAAGTTTGCATCGTTACTGTCCAACGATTTCATTTTTTTTTCTTCGATTTTTTAATTTCCTATTTTTTCTTGGTCAGTTCGGCTCTAGTTGCTAAAAAAAATATGTTAAAATGAATAAAGGGCATTTACGGCCACCGGGACCAACCCTTATAGGGGGTGAATCTTGGAAAAACACAAAAAAAATTCGATGTCCGGCGCGTTTGATATCATCGTTTTTTTTGTTGGCGTTGCGTGGAAAGTGGCCCGAAAGGCGCCTCTCAAAAAAATACCGACCCTCTAAATGTTCCGGAACACACCCTTATCGGGGGGTGAATCTTGAAAACAAAAAAAATTCTATGTCCTGCGCGTTTGATATAATCGTTTTTTTTATTGGCATTGCATGGAAAGTGACCTAAAAAGCGCCTCCCAAAAAAATACCGAGCCTCTAAATGTTCCGGAACACACCCTTATCGGGGGGTGAATTTTGAAAAAACAAAAAAATTCTATGTCCTGCGCGTTTGATAGAATCATTTTTTTTATTGGCTTTGCATGGAAAGTGGCCCAAAATGCGCCTCTAAAAAAATACCGACCCTCTAAATGTTGCGGAATACAACCTCATCGGGGGGTGAATCTTGAAAAAAAAAAATTCTACGTCCTGCGCGATTGATATAATCGTTTTTTTTATTGGCGTTGCGTAGAAAATGGCCCGAAAGGCGCCTCTCAGAAAAATACCGACCCTCTAAATGTTCCGGAACACACCCTTATCGGGGGGTGAATCTTGAAAAAAAAAACAAAAAAAAATTCTATGTCCTGCGAGTTTGATATAATCGTTTTTTCTTGTTGGCGTTGCGTGGAAAGTGGCCCAAAAGGCGCCTCTCAAAAAAATAGCGACCCTCTAAATATTCCGGAACACACCTTTATCGGGGAGTGAATCTTGAAAAAAACAACAAAAAAAATTCTACCTCCTGCGCGTTTGATATAATCGTTTTTTTTTAAATTGCCGTTGCATGAAAAGTGGTCTAAAAAGCGCCTCCCAAAAAAATAGCGACCCTCTAAATGTTTCGGAACACACCCTTATCGGGGGGTGAATCTTGAACACAACAAAAAAAAGTCGATGTTCTGCGCGTTTGATATAATCGTTTTTTTATTGGCGTTGCGTGGAAAGTGGCCCAAAAAACGCCTCTCAAAGAAATAGCGACCCTCTAAATGTTCCGGAACACACCCTTATCGGGGGGTGAATCTTGAAAAAAACAAATAAAAATTCTATGTCCTGAGCGTTTGATATAATCGTTTTTTTTATTGGCGTTGCCTGGAAATTGGCCGAAAAGGCGCCTCCCAAAAAAATAGTGACCCTCTAAATGTTCCGGAAGACACCCTTATCGAGGGGTGAATCTTAAAAAAAACAAAAAAAATTGTCTGTCCTGCGCGTTTGATATAAACTTTTTTTTTTTATTGGCGTTGCGCGAAAAGTGGCCCAAAAGACGCCTCTCAAAAAAATACCGAGCCTCTAGATGTTCCAGAACACACCCTCATCGGGGGATGAATCTTGAAAAAAAAAAAAAAAAAAAATTCTATGTCCTGCGCGTTTGATATAATCGTTTTTTATTTATTGGCGTTGCATGGAAAGTGACCCAAAAGGCGCGCCTCAAAAAAATACCGACCCTCTAAATGTTCCGGAACACACCCTTATCGGGGGGTGAATCTTGAAAAAAAAACAAAAAAAAATTCTATGTCCTGCGAGTTTGATATAATCGTTTTTTTTTTGGCGTTGCGTGGAAAGTGGCCCAAAAGGCGCCTCTCAAAAAAATAGCGACCCTCTAAATGTTCCGGAACGCACCTTTATCGGGGAGTGAATCTTGAAAAACAAAACAAAAGAACTCTACGTCCTGCGCGTTTGATATAATCGTTTTTTTTAAATTGGCGTTGCATGGAAAGTGGTCTAAAAAGCGCCTCCCAAAAAAATAGCGACCCTCTAAATGTTCCGGAACACACCCTTATCGGGGGGTGAATCTTGAAAAAAAACAAAGAAAAATTCTATGTCCTGCGCGTTTGATATAATCGTTTTTTTTATTGGCGTTGCGTGGAAAGTGGCCCAAAAGGCGCCTCAAAAAAAAATTCCGGCCCTCTAAATGTTCCGGAACACACCCTCATCGGCGGGTGAACCTAGAAAAAAACAAAAATTCTGAGTCCTGCGTGTTTGACATAATCGTTGTTTTTAATGGCGTTGCGTGGAAAGTGGCCCAAAAGGCGCCTCTCAAATAAATACCGACCTTCTAAATGTTCCGGAACACACCCTTATCGGGGGGTGAACCTTGAAAAAAACAAAAAATTCTATGTCCTGCGCGTTTGATATAATAGTTTTTTTTTATTGGCGTTGCGTGGAAAGTGGCCACAAAAGCGCCTCTCAAAAAAATACCGAGCCTCTAAATGTTCCGGAACACACCCTCATCGGGGAGTGAATCTTGAAAAAAAAACAAAAAAATTCTATGTTCTGCGCGTTTGATATAATCGTTTTTTTTTTATTGGTGTTGCGTGGAAAATGGCCCAAAAGGCGCCTCTCAGAAAATACCGAACCTCTAAATGTTCCGGAACACACCCTTATCGGGGGTGAATCTTGAAAAAAAAACAAAAAAAAATTCTGTGTCCTGCGAGTTTGATATAATCGTTTTTTTTTTTGTTGGCGTTGTGTGGAAAGTGGCTCAAAAGGCGCCTGTCAAAAAATAGCGACCCTCTAAATGTTCCGGAACACACCCTTATCGGGGGCTGAATCTTGAAAAAAAAAACAAAAAAAATTCTATGTCCTGCGCGTTTGATATAATCGTTTTTTTTATTGGCGTTGCATGGAAAGTGGCCTAAAAAGCGCCTCCCAAAAAATAGCGACCCGCTAAATGTTCCGGAACACACCCTTATCGGGGGGTGAATCTTGAACACAACAAAAAAAAAGTCGATGTTCTGCGCGTTTGATACAATCGTTTTTTTTTATTGGCGTTGCGTGGAAAGTGGTCCAAAAAACGCCTCTCAAAAAAATAGCGACCCTTTAAATGTTCCGGAACACACCCTTATCGGGGGGTGAATCTTGAAAAAAAACTAAAAAAAATTCTATGGCCTGCGCGTTTCATATATTCGTTTTTTTTTATTGGCGTTGCGTGGAAAGTGGCCCAAAACGCGCTTCTAAAAAAAATACCGGCCCTCTAAATGTTCGGGAACACACCCTCATTGTGGGGCGAACCTAGAAAAAAAAAAAAAAATTCTGTGTCTTGCGCGTTTGAAATAATTGTTTTTTTTTATTGGCGTTGCGTGGAACGTGGCCCAAAATGCGCCTCTCAAAAAAATACCGAGCGTCTAAATGTTCCGGAACCCATCCTTATCTGGGGGTG
Organism: Ophion obscuratus; assembly: GCA_964007375.1. Classification (NCBI taxonomy): domain Eukaryota; kingdom Metazoa; phylum Arthropoda; class Insecta; order Hymenoptera; family Ichneumonidae; genus Ophion; species Ophion obscuratus. The sequence continues at coordinate 59,587,720 of OZ023312.1, forward strand.
AATCTTGGAAAAAACAAAAAAAATTGTATGTCCTGCGCGTATGATATAATCGTTTTTTTATTGCCGTTGCTTAGAATGTGGCCGAAAAGGCGCCTCTCAAAAAAATAGCTACCCTCTAAATGTTCCGGAACACACCCTTATCGGGGGGTGAATCTTGAAAAAAAACAAAAAAAAATTCTATGTCCTACGCCTTTGATATAACCGTATTTCTTTATTGGCGTTGTGTGGAAAGTGGCCCAAAAGGCGCCTCTCAAAACAATACTGACCCCCTAAATGTTCCGGAATACACCCATATCGGAGGGTGAATCTTGAAAAAATAAAAAAAAAATTCTATGCCCTGCGCGTATGATATAATCGTTTTTTTTTATTGACGTTGCATGGAAAGTGGCCTAAAAACCGCCTCCCAAAAAAATAGCGACCCTCTAAATGTTCCGGAACACACCCTTATCGGGGGGTGAATCTTGAAAAAAAAAAAAAAAAAATTTGATGTCCTGCGCGTTTGATATAGTCGTTTTTTTTATTGGCGTTGCCTGGAAAGTGGCCTAAAAGGCGCCTCCCAAAAAAATAGTGACCCTCTAAATGTTCCGCAACACACCCTTATCGGGGGGTGAATCTTGAAAACAACAAAAAAAATTCTCTGTCCTACGCGTTTGATATAATCGTTTTTTTTTTATTGGCGTTGAACGTTCCGGACCACACCCTTATCGGGGGGTGAATCTTGACAAAAACCAAAAAAATTCTGTGTCCTGCGCGTTTGATATAATCGTTTTTTTCAATGGCGTTGCGTGGAAAGTGGCCCAAAAGGCGCCCCTCAAAAAAATACCGACCCTCTAAATGTTTCTGAACACACCCTTATCGGGGGGTGAATCTTGAAAAAAAACAAAAAAAATTCTGTCCTGCGCGTTTGATATGATCGTTTTTTTTTATTGGCGTTGCGTGGAAAGTGGCCCAAAAGGTGCCTCTCAAAAAAATACCGAGCCTCGAAATGTTCCGGAACACAGCCTTATCGAGGGGTGAATCTTGAAAAAAACGAAAAAAATTCTATGTCCTGCGCGTTTGATATAAACTTTTTTTTTATTGGCGTTGCGCGAAAAGTGGCCCAAAAGACGCCTCTCAAAAAAATACCGAGCCTCTAGATGTTCTAGAACGCACCCATATCGGGGGGTGAATCTTGAAAAAAAAAAACAAAAAAAAATTCTAAGTCCTGCGCGTTTGATATAATCGTTTTTTTTTTATTGGCGTTGCATGGAAAGTGGCCTAAAAAGCGCCTCCCAAAAAAATAGCGACCCTCTAAATGTTCCGGAACACACCCTTATCGGGGGGTGAATCTTGAAAAAAAAAAAAAAAAAAAATTCTGTCCTGCGCGTTTGATATAATCGTTTTTTTATTGGCGTTGCGTGGAAATTGGCCTAAAAAGCGCCTCCCAAAAAAATACCGACCCTCTAAATTTTTCGGAACACACCCTCATCGGGGGGTGAATCTTGAAAAAAACGAAAAAAATTCTATGTCCTGCGCGTTTGATATAAACTTTTTTATTTATTGGCGTTGCGCGAAAAGTGGCCCAAAAGACGCCTCTAAAAAAAATACCGACCCTTAAATGTTCCGGAACACACCGTCATCGAAGGGTGAATCTTGAAAAAAAAAACAAAAATTCTATGTCCTGCGCGTTTGATATAATCGTTTTTTTTTATTGGTGTTGCGTGGAAAATGGCCCAAAAGGCGCCTCTCAGAAAAATACCGACCCTCTAAATGTTCCGGAACACACCCTAATCGGGGGGTGAATCTTGAAAAAAAAAACAAAAAAAAAATCTATGTCCTGCGAGTTTGATATAATCGTTTTTTTTTGTTGGCGTTGCATGGTCAGTGGCCTAAAAAGCGCCTCCCAAAAAAATAGTGACCCTCTAAATGTTCCGAAACACACCCTTATCGGGGGGTGAATCTTGAAAAAAAACAAAAAATTCCATGTCCTGCGCGTTCGATATAATCGTTTTTTTTTATTGGCGTTGCGTGGAAAGTGGCCCAAAAAGCGCCTCTCAAAAAAATACCGAGCCTCTAGATGTTTAGAACACACCCTTATGGGGGAGTGAATTTAAAAAAAAAAAAAAAATTTCTATGTCCTTCGCGTTTGATAGAATCTTTTTTTTTTATTGGCGTTGCGTGGAAAGTGGCCCAAAAGGCGCTTCTAAAAAAAATACCGGCCCTCTAAATGTTCCGGAACACACCCTGATCGGGAGGTGGATCTTGAAAAGAAAATTCTATGTCCTGCGCGTTTGATATAATCGTTTTTTTATATTGGCGTTGCGTGGAAAATGCCCCAAAAGGCGCCTCTCAAAAAAATACCGACCCTCTAAATGTTTCAGAACACACTCTTATCTAAGGGTGAATCTTGAAAAAAACAACAAAAAAATTCTATGTCCTGCGCGTTTGATTTAATCGTTTTTTTTTATTGGCGTTGCGTGGAAAGTGGCCCAAAAGGCGCCTCTCAAAAAAATACCGACCCTCTAAATGTTTCAGAACACACTCTTATCTAAGGGTGAATCTTGAAAAAAACAACAAAAAAATTCTATGTCCTGCGCGTTTGATTTAATCGTTTTTTTTTATTGGCGTTGCGTGGAAAGTGGCCCAAAAGGCGCCTCTCAAAAAATAGCGACCCTCTAAATGTTCCGGAACACACCCTTATCGAGGGGTGAATCTTGAAAAAAAAAACAAAAAAAAAATCTACATCCTGCGCGTTTGATATAATCGTTTTTCTTAAATTGGCGTTGCATGGAAAGTGGCCTAAAAAGCGCCTCCTAAAAAAAAGCGACCCTCTAAATGTTCCGGAACACACCCTTATCGGGGGGTGAATCTTGAAAAAAAAACAAAAAAAAATTCTATGTCCTGCGCGTTTGATATAATCGTTTTTGTATTGGCGTTGCGTGGATATTGACCTAAAAAGCGCCACCCAAAAAAATACCGACCCTCTAAATTTTCCGAAACACACCCTTATCGGGGGGTGAATCTTGAAACAAAAAAATTCTGCGTCTTGCGCGTTTGATGTAATCGTTCTTTTAATGGCGTTGCGTGGAAAGTGGCCCAAAAGGCGGCTCTCAAAAAAATACCGACCCTCTAAACGTTCCGGAACACACTCTTATCGGGGGGTGAATCTTGAAAACAACAAAAAAAAATTCGATGTTCTGCGCGTTTGATATAATCGTTTTTTTTATTGGCGTTGCGTGGATAGTAGCCCAAAAGGCGCCTCTAAAAAAAATACCGGCCCTCTAAATGTTCCGGAACACACCCTCATCGGCGGGTGAACCTAGAAAAAAACAAAAGATCTGTGTCCTGCGCGTTTGACATAATCTTTTGTTTTAATGGCGTTGCGTGGCAAGTGGCCCAAAAGGCGCCTCTCAAATAAATACCGAGCTTCTAAATGTTCCGGAACACACCCTTATCGGGGGGTGAATCTTGAAAAAAAATTCTATGTCCTGCGCGTTTGATATAATCGTTTTTTTTTATTGGCGTTGCATGGAAAGTGGCCACAAAGGCGCCTCCCAAAAAATACCGAGCCTCTAAATGTTCCGGAACACACCCTTATCGGGTGGTGAATCTCAAAGAAAAACAAAAAAAAAATTCTATGTCCTACGCGTTTGATACAATTGTCTTTTTATTAGCGTTGCGTGGAAAGTGGCCCAAAAGGCGCCTCTAAAAAAATACCGGCCCTGTACTGTTCCGGAACACACTCTCATCGGGATGTGAATCTTGAAAAAAAAAACCAAAAAAATGCTATGTCCTGCGCGTTTGATATAATCGTTTTTTTTTATTGGCGTTGCGTGGAAAATGGCCCAAAAGGCGCCTCTTAGAAAAATACCGACCCTCTAGATGTTCCGGAACACACCTCTATCGGGGTGTGAATCTTGAAAAAAACAAAAAAAAATTCTATGTCCTGCGCGTTTGATATAATTTTTTGTTTTTATTTGCGTTGCCTGGAAAGTGGCCCAAAAGGCGCCTCCCAAAAAAATAGTGACCCTCTAAATGTTCCGGAACACACCCTTATCGGGGGGTGAATCTTGAAAAAAACAAAAAAAATTCCATGTCCTACGCGTTTGATATAATCGTTTTTTTTGTATTGGCGTTGCGTGGAAAGTGGCCCAAAAGGCGCCTCTCAAAAAAATACCGAGCCTCTAGATGTTCTAGAACACACCCTTATGGGGGGGGTGAATCTTAAAAAAAATCAAAAAAACATTTCTATGTCCTTCGCGTTTGATATAATCTTTTTTTTTTATTGGCGTTGCGTGGAAAGTGGCCCAAAAGGCGCCTCTAAAAAAAATACCGGCCCTGTAATGTTCCGGAATAGACCCTCATCGGGATGTGAATCTTGAAAAAAAAACCAAAAAATTCTATGTCCTGCGCGTTTGATATAATCGTTTTTTTTTTATTGGCGTTGCGTGGAAAATGGCCCAAAAGGCGCCTCTCAGAAAAATACCGACCCTCTAAATGTTCCGGAAAACACCCTCATCGGGGGGTGAATCTTTAAAAAAAAACTCTTTGTCCTGCGCCTTCGATACACTCGTTATTTTATTAGCGTTGCGTGGAAAATGGCCCCAAAGCCGCCTCTTAGAAAAATACCGACCCTCTAGATGTTCCGGAACACACCTCTATCGGGGGGTGAATCTTGAAAAAAACAAAAAAAAATCTATGACCTGCGCGTTTGATATAATCGTTTTTTCGTTGGCGTTGCCTGGAACGTGGCCCAAAAGGCGCCTCAAAAAAATACCGACCCTCTAAATGTTCCGGAACACACCCTTATCGGGGGGTGAATCTTGAAAAAAAAAAAAATTCTATGTCCTGCGCGTTTGATATAATCGTTTTTTTTTATTGGCGTTTCGTGGAAAGTGGCCTAAAAGGCGCCTCCCGAAAAAATAGCGGCCCTCTAAATGTTCCGGAACACACCCTCATCGGCGGGTGAACCTAGAAAAAAACAAAAATTCTGTGTCCTGCGCGTTTGACATAATCTTTTGTTTTAATGGCGTTGCGTGGCAAGTGGCCGAAAAGGCGCCTCTCAAATAAATACCGAGCTTCTAAATGTTCCGGAACACACCCTTATCGGGGGGTGAATCTTGAAAAAAAAATTCTATGTCCTTTGCGTTTGATATAATCGTTTTTTTTTATTGGCGTTGCGTGGAAAGTGGCCACAAAGGCGCCTCCCAAAAAATACCGAGCCTCTAAATGTTCCGGAACACACCCTTATCGGGTGGTGAATCTCGAAAAAAACAAAAAAAAATTCTATGTCCTACGCGTTTGATATAATTGTTTTTTTTTATTAGCGTTGCGTGGAAAGTGGCCCAAAAGGCGCCTCTAAAAAAATACCGGCCCTGTAATGTTCCGGAACACACCCTCATCGGGATGTGAATCTCTAAAAAAATAACAAAAAAATTCTATGTCCTGCGCAATTGATATAATCGTTTTTTTTTTATTGGCATTGCGTGGAAAATGGCCCAAACGGCGCCTCTTAGAAAAATACCGACCCTCTAGATGTTCCGGAACACACCTCTATCGGGGGGTGAATCTTGAAAAAAACAAAAAAAAATCAATGTACTGCGCGTTTGATATAATCGTTTTTTTCGTTGGCGTTGCCTGAAAAGTGGCCCAAAAGGCGCCTCTCAAAAAAATACCGACCCTCTAAATGTTCCGGAACACACCCTTATCGGGGGGTGAATCTTGAAAAAAACAAACAAAAAATTCTATGTCCTGCGCGTTTGATATAATCGTTTTTTTTATTGGCGTTGCCTGGAAAGTCGCCCAAAAGGCGCCTCAAAAAAATACCAACCCTCTAAATGTTCCGGAACACACCCTTATCGGGGGGTGAATCTTGAAAAAAAAATTCTATGTCCTGCGCGTTTGTTATAATGGTTTTTTTTTAATGGCGTTGCGTGGAAAGTGGCCACAACGGCGCGTCCCAAAAAATACCGAGCCTCTAAATGTTCCGGAACACACCCTTATCGGGTGGTGAATCTCGAAAGAAACAGAAAAAAATTCTATGTCCTACGCGTTTGATATAATTGTTTTTTTTATTGGCGTTGCGTGGAAAGTGGCCCAAAAGGCGCCTCTAAAAAAATACCGGCCCTGTAATGTTCCGGAACACACCCACATCGGGATGTGAATCTTGAAAAAAAAAACAAAAAAATTCTATGTCCTGCGCGTTTGATATAATCGTTTTTTTTTTATTGACGTTGCGTGGAAAATGTCCCAAAAGGCGCCTCTCAGAAAAATACCGACCCTCTAAATGTTCCGGAACACACCTCTATCGGGGGGTGAATCTTGAAAAAAACAAAAAAAAATCTATGTCCTGCGCGTTTGATATAATCGTTTTTTTCGTTGGCGTTGCCTGGAAAGTGGCCCAAAAGGCGCCTCTCAGACAAATACCGACCCTTTAAATGTTGCGGATCACACCCTTATCGGAGGGTGAATCTTGAAAAAAACAAAAAAAATTCTATGCCCGGCGCGTTTGATATAAACGTTTTTTTTTATTGGCGTTGCGTGGAAAGTGGCCCAAAAGGCGCCTCTCAAAAAAATACACAGCCTCTAAATGTTCCGGAACACACCCTTATCGGGGGGTGAATCTTGACTAAAACAAAAAAAATGATATGTCCAGCGCGTTTGATATAATCGTTTTTTTTTATTGGCGTTGCGTGGAAAGTGGCCCAAAAGGCGCCTCTCAAAATCATAGCGACGCTCTAAATGTTCCGTAACACACCCTGATCGGGGGGTGAATCTTGAAACAAACAAAAAAAAATTCTATGTCCTGCGCGTTTGATATAATCGTTTTTTTTATTGGCATCGCGTGGAAAATAGCCCAAAAGGCGCCTCTCAAAAAAAAAGGGACCCTCTAAATGTTCCGGAACACACCCTTATCGGGGGGTGAATCTTGAAAAAAAAACTAAAAAAATTCTGTGTCCTGCGCGTTTGATATAATCGTTTTTTTTTATTCGCGTTGCATGGTCAGTGGCCTAAAAAGCGCCTCCCAAAAAAATAGTGACCCTCTAAATGTTCCGAAACACACCCTTATCGGGGGGTGAATCTTGAAAAAAAACAAAAAATTCCATGTCCTGCGCGTTCGATATAATCGTTTTTTTTTATTGGCGTTGCGTGGAAAGTGGCCCAAAAAGCGCCTCAAAAAATACCGAGCCTCTAGATGTTTAGAACACACCCTTATGGGGGAGTGAATTAAAAAAAAAAAAAAAATTTCTATGTCCTTCGCGTTTGATAGATTTTTTTTTTTTTATTGGCGTTGCGTGGAAAGTGGCCCAAAAGGCGCTTCTAAAAAAAATACCGGCCCTCTAAATGTTCCGGAACACACCCTGATCGGGAGGTGGATCTTGAAAAGAAAATTCTATGTCCTGCGCGTTTGATATAATCGTTTTTTTATATTGGCGTTGCGTGGAAAATGCCCCAAAAGGCGCCTCTCAAAAAAATACCGACCCTCTAAATGTTTCAGAACACACTCTTATCTAAGGGTGAATCTTGAAAAAAACAACAAAAAAATTCTATGTCCTGCGCGTTTGATTTAATCGTTTTTTTTTATTGGCGTTGCGTGGAAAGTGGCCCAGAAGACGCCTCTCAAAAAAATAGCGACGCTTTAAATGTTCCGGTACGCACGCTTATCGGGGTGGGGAATATTGAAAAAAAAAACAAAAAAAATGCTATGTCCTGCGCGTTTGATATAATCGTTTTTTTTTTATTGGCGTTGCGTGGAAAGTGGCCCAAAAGGCGCCTCTCAAAAAAATACCGAGCCTCTAAATGTTCCGGAAAACACCCTTATCGGGTGGTGAATCTTGAAAAAGACAAAAAAAATTCTATGTCCTGCGCGTTTGATGTAATCGTTTTTTTTATTGGTGTTGCATGGAAAGTGGCCTAAAAAGCACCTCCCAAAAAATAGCGACCCTCTAAATGTTCTAGAACGAACCCTTATCGGCGGGTGAATATTGAAAAAAAAAACAAAAAAATTCAATGTACTGCACGTTTGATATAATCGTTTTTTTTTATTGGCGTTACGTGGAAAGTGGCCCAAAAGGCGCCTCTCAGAAAAATGCCGACCCTTTAAATGTTGCGGAACACACCCTTATCCGGGGGGTGAATCTTGAAAAAAAACTAAAAAAATTCTGTGTCCTGCGCGTTTGATATGATCGTTTTTTTTTATTGGCATTGCATCGACAGTGGCCTAAAAAGCGCCTCCCAAAAAATGGCGACCCACTGAATGTTTCGGAACACACCCTTATCGGGGGGTGAATCTTGAAAAAAACAAAAAAACTTCTACGTCCTGCGCGTTTGATATAATCGTTTTTTTTATTGGCGTTGCATGGAAAGTGGCCCAAAAAACGCCTCTCAAAAAAATACCGAGCCTCTAGATGTTCTAGAACACACCCTTATCGGCGGGTGAATATTGAAAAAAAAACAAAAAAAAATTCAATGTACTGCACGTTTGATATAATCGTTTTTTTTTATTGGCCTTACGTGGAAAGTGGCCCAAAAGGCGCCTCTCAGAAAAATACCGACCCTTTAAATGTTGCGGAACACACCCTTATCGGACGGTGAATCTTGAAAAACACAAAAAAAATTCTATGTCCTGCGCGTTCGATATAAACGTTTTTTTTCTTCTATTGGCGTTGCGTGGAAAGTGGCCCAAAAGGCGCCTCTCAAAATCATAGCGACGCTCTAAATGTTCCGTAACACACCCTGATCGGGGGGTGAATCTTGAAACAAACAAAGAAAAATTCTATGTCCTGCGCGTTTGATATAATTTTTTTTATTGGTGTTGCGTGGGAAGTGGCCTAAAAAGCGCCTCCCAAAAAATAGCGACCCTTTAAATGTTCCGGTATACACGCTTATCGGGGTGGGGAATATTGAAATATAAAAACAAAAAAAAATTCTATGTCCTGCGCGTTTGATATAATCGTTTTTTTTATTGGCGCTGCGTGGAAAGTGGCCCAAAAGGCGCCTCTCAAAAAATACCGAGCCTCTAAATGTTCCGGAACACACCCTTATCGGGTGGTAAATCTTGAAAAAAACAAAAAAAAATTCTATGTCCTGCGCGTTTGATATAATCTTTTTTTTATTGGCGTTGCAAGGAAAGTGGCCTAAAAAGCACCTCCCAAGAAAATAGCGACCCTCTAAATGTTCCGTAACACACCCTTATCGAGGGGTGAATCTTGAAAAAAACAAAAAAAAATTCGATGTCCTGCGCGTTTGATATAATCTTTTTTTTTATTGGCATCGCGTGGAAAATGTCCCAAAAGGCGCCTCTCAAAAAAATAGCGACCCTCTAAATGTTCCGGAACACACCCTTATCGGGGGGTGAATCTTGAAAAAAAACTAAAAAATTCTGTGACCTGCGCGTTTTATATAATCGTTTTTTTTTATTCGCGTTGCATGGTCAGTGGCCTAAAAAGCGCCTCCCAAAAAATAACGACCCACTAAATGTTCCGTAACACACCCTTATCGGGGGGGGGGGGGGGTGAATCTTGAAAAAAAAAAACAAAAAAACTTCTACGTTCTGCGTGTTTGATATACTCGTTTTTTTTTTATTGGCGTTGCATGGAAAGTGGCCCAGAAAATCCTCTCAAAAAAATACCGAGCCTCTAGATGTTCTAGAACACACCCTTATCGGGGGGTGAATATTGAAAAAAAACCCAAAAAAAATTCGATCTCCTGCACGATTGATATAATCATTTTTTTTTTATTGGCCTTACGTGGAAAGTGGCCCAAAAGGCGCCTCTCAGAAAAATACTGATCCTTTCAATGTCGCGGAACACACCCTTATCGGGGGGTGAATCTTGAAAAAAAAAAATTCTATGTCCTGCGCGTTTGATATGAACGTTTTTTTTTATTGGCGTTGCGTGGAAAGTGGCCCAAAAGGCGCCTCTCAAGAAAATGCAGAGCCTCTAAATGTTCCGGAACACACCCATATCGGGGGGCGAATCTTGACTAAAACAAAAAAATTCTATGTCCAGCGCGTTTCATATAATCGTTTTTTTTATTGGCGTTGCGTGGAAAGTGGCCCAAAAGGCGCCTCTAAAAAAAATACCGGCCCTCTAAATGTTCCGGAACACACCATGATCGGGAGGTGGATCTTGAAAAAAAAATTCTATGTCCTGCGCGTTTGATATAATGGTTATTTTTCATTGGCGTTGCGTGGAAAATGGCCCTAAAGGCGCCGCTCAAAAAAATACCGATCCTCTAAATGTTTCAGAACACACTCTTATCTGGGCGTGAATCTTGGAGAAAACAACAAAAAAATGTGTGCCCTGTGCGTTTGACATAATCGTTTTTTTTTTTGCCGTTGCGTGGTAAGTGGCCCAAAACGCGCCTCTAAAAAAAATAGCGACACTCTAAATGTTCTGTAACACACCCTGAGGGGGGGGTGCATCTTGAAACAAACAAAAAAAATTCTATGTCCTGCGCGTTTGATATAATCGTTTTTATTGTGGGCGTTGCGTGGAAAGTGGCCCAAAAGGCGCCTGTCAAAAAAATACCGAGCCTCTAAATGTTCTAGAACACACCCTTATCGGGGGGTGAATCTTAAAAAAAAATACAAAAAAATTCTCTGTCCTGCGCGTTTGATATAATCGTTTTTTTTATTGGCGTTGCGTGGAAAGTGGCCCAAAAGGCGCCCTTAAAAAAAATACCGGCCCTCTAAATGTTCCGGAACACACCCTGATCGGGAGGTGGATCTTGAAGAAAAAAAATTCTATGTCCTGCTCGTTTTATATAATTTTTTTTATTGGCGTTGCGTGGAAAAAGGCCGAGAAGGCGCCTCTAAAAAATATACCGACCCTCTGAATGTTTCAGAACACACTCTTATCTGGGGGTGAGTCTTGAAATAAACAACAAAAAAATTTGCGTTTGATATAATCGTTTTTTTTTATTGGCGTTGCGTGGAAAGTGGCCCAAAAGGCGCGTCTCAAAAAAATAACGACACTCTAAATATTCCGTAACACACCCTGATCGGGGGGTTAATCTTGAAACAAACAAAAAAATTCTATGTCCTGCGCGTTTGATATAATCTTTTTTGTTTACTGGCGCTGCGTGGAAAGTGGCCTAAAAAGCGCCTCGCAAAAAATAGCGACCTTCTAAATGTTCCGGTAGAAACGCTTATCGGGGGGTGAATATTGAAAAAAAAACAAAAAAAAATTCTATGTCCTGCGCGTTTGATATAATCGTTTTTTTTATTGGCATTGCGTGAAAAGTGGCCCAAAAGGCGCCTCTCATAAAAACACCGAGCCTCCAAATGTTCCGGAACACACCCGTATCGGGGGGTGAATCTTGAAAAAAACAAAAAAAATGTATGTCCTGCGCGTTTGATATAAACTTTTCTTTTATTGGCGTTGCGTTGAAAGTGGCCCAAAAGGCGCTTCTCAAAAAAATATTGAGCCTCTAAATGTTACGGAACACACCCTTATCGGGGGGTGAATCTTGAAGAAAACAAAAAAACTTCTACGTCCTGCGCGTTTGATATAATCTTTTGCTTTTATTGGCGTTGCCCTGACAGTGGCCCAAAAGGCTCCTCTCAAAAAAAATCGAGCCTTTAAATGTTCCGGAACACACCCTTATCGGGGGGTGAATATTGAAAAAAACAGAAAAAATTCGATGTCCTGCGCGTTTGATATAATCGTTTTTGTTATTGGCGTTGCGTGGAAAATGGCCCAAAAGGCGCCTCTCAAAAAAATAGCGACGCTCTAAATGTTCCAGAACACACCCTTATCGGGGGGTGATTCTTGAAAAAAAAAAAAAATTCTATGTCCTGCGCGTTTGATATAATCGTTTTTTTTTATCGGCGTTGCGTGGAAAGTGGCCTAAAAGGCGCCTCCCGAAAAAATAGCGGCCCTCTAAATGTTCCGGTACACACGCTTATCGGGGGGTGAATATTGAATAAAAAATTCTATGTCCTGTGCGCTTGAAATAATCGTTTTTTTTTTAATTGTCGTTGCGTGGAAAGTGGCCCAAAAGCCGCCTCTCAAAAAAATACCGAGCCTCTAAATGTTCCGGAACACACCCTTATCGGGCGGTGAATCTTGAAAAAAACAAAACAATTCTATGTCCTGCACGTTTGTGCAGGATAATAGCGACCCTCTAAATGTTCCGGAACACACCCTTATCGGGGGATGAATCTTGAAAAAACACTAAAAATTTCTATGTCTTGCGCGTTTGATATAATCGTTTTTGTGTTTATTGGCGTTGCGTCGAAAATGGCCCAAAAGGCGCCTCTCAGAAAAATACCGACCCTCGAAATCTTCCGGACCACACCCTTATCGGGGGGTGAATCTTGAAAAAAAAAACAAAAAAAAAAATGCTATGGCCTGCGCGTTTCGTATAATCGTTTTTTTTTTTGCGTTGCGTGGAAAGTGTCCGCAAACGCACCTCTCAAAAAAATACTGAGCCTCTAAATGTTCCGTAACACACCCTTATCGGGGGGTGAATCTTGAAAAAAACAAAACAATTCTATGTCCTGCGCGTTTGATATAATCGTTTTTTTTTATTGGTGTTGCGTGCAAAGTGGCCCAAAAGGCGCCTCTCAAAAAAATACCGAGCCTCTAAATGTTCCGCAGCACACCCTTATCGGGGCGTGAATCTTGACAAAAACAAAAAAAAATTATGTCCTGCGCGTTTGATATAATCGTTTTTTTTTATTGGCGTTGCGTGGAAAATGGCCCAAAAGGCGCCTCTCAAAAACACAGCGACGCTCTAAATGTTCCGGAACACACCTTCAACGGGGGATGAATCTTGAAAAAAACTAAAAATTTCTATGTCTTGCGCGTTTGATATAATCGTTTTTTTGTTTATTGGTGTTGCGTGGAAAATGGCCCAAAAAGCGCCTCCCATAAAAATAGCGACCCTCTAAATGTTTCGGAACACACCCTTATCGGGGGATGAATCTTGAAAAAAAAAAAAAAAAATTCTATGGCATGCACGTTTCATATAATCGTTTTTTTTATTGGCGTTGCGTGGAAAGTGGCCCAAAACGCGCCTCTAAAAAAAAAACCGGCCCTCTAAATGTTCCGGTACACACCCTCATTGTGGGGCGAACCTTGAAAAAAACAAAAATTCTGTGTCCTGCCCGTTTGATATAATCGTTCTTTTTATTGGCGTTGCGTGGAAAGTGGCCCAAAAGGCGTCTCTCAAAAAATAGCATCCCTCTAAATGTTCTGGTACACACCCTTATCGGGAGGTGAATCTTGAAAAAAACAAAAAAAAATCTATATCCTGCGCCTCTGACATAATCGTTTTTTTTATTGGCGTCGCGGGGAAAGTGGCCTAACAAGCGCCTCGCAAAAAAATAGCGACCCTCTAAATGTTCCGGAACACACCCTTATCGGGGGGTGAATCTTGAAAAAATGACAAAAAAATTATATGTCCTGAATTATCAAGACATAGAATCGTTTTTTGATATAATCGTTTTTTTTATTGGCGTTGCGTGAAAAGTGGCCCAAAAGGCGCCTCTCAAACACATCCCGAGCCTCTAAATGTTCCGGAACACACCCTTATCGCGGGGTGAATCCTGAAAAACAAACAAAAAAAATTCTCTGTCCTGCGCGTTTGATATAATCGTTTTTTTTTTATTGGCGTTGCGTGGAAAGTGGCCCAAACGGCACCTCTCAAAAAAATACCGAGCCTCTATATGTGCCGGAACATACCCTTATCGGGGGGTGAATCTTGAAAAACACAAAAAATTCTATGTCCTGCGCGTTTGAAATAAACTTTTTTTTTATTGACGTTGCGTGGAAATTGGCCCAAAAGGCGCATCTCAAAAAAATACCGAGCCTCTAAATGTTCCGGAACACACCCTTATCGGGGGGTGAATCTTGAAAAAAAAAAACAAAAAAATTCTATTTCCTGCGCGTTTGATATAGTCGTTTTTTTTTTATTGGCGTTGCGTGGAACGTGGCTCAAAAGGCCCCTCTCACGAAAATACCGACCCTTCAAATGTTCCGGAACACACCCTTATCAGGGGGTGAATCTTGAAAAAAAAAATTCTGTGTCCTGCGCCTTTGATATTATCTTTTCTTTTAATGGCGTTGCGTGGAAAGTGGCCCAAAAGGCGCCTCAAAAAAATACGGACCCTCTAAATGTTCCGGAACACACCCTTATCGGGGTGTGAATCTTGAAAAAAACAAAAAAATTTCTATGTCCTGCGCGTTTGATATAATCGTTTTCTTTTATTGGCGTTGCGTGGAAAGTGGCCTGAAAAGCGCCTCTTGAAAAAATAGCGACCCTCTAAATGTTCCGTTACACACGCTTATCGGGGGGTGAATATTGAATAAAAAATTCTATGTCCTGCGCGCTTGAAATAATCTTTTTTTTTTAAATTGTCGTTGCGTGGAAAGTGGCCCAAAAGCCGCCTCTCAAAAAAATACCGAGCCTCTAAATGTTCCGGAACACACCCTTATCGGGCGGTGAATCTTGAAAAAAACAAAACAATTCTATGTCCTGCACGTTTGATATAATCGTTTTTTTTTATTGGCGTTGCATGGAAAATGGCCCAAAAGGCGCCTCAAAAAAAATTCCGACGCTCTAAATGTTCCGGAACACACCCTCATCGGGGGGTGAATCTTGAAAAAAAAAATTCTATCTCCTGCGCGTTTGATATAATCGTTTTTTTGTTTATTGGCGTTGCGTGGAAAATAGCCTAAACAGCGTCTCCCGAAAAAATAGCGGCCCTCTAAATGTTCCGGTACACACGCTTATCGGGGAGTGAATATTGAAAAAAAAAAAAATCTTCTTTTTTATTGGCGTTGCGTGGACAGTGGCCCAAAATGCGCCTCTCAAAAAAGTACCGAGCCTCTATATGTTGCGGAACCCACCCTTATCGGGGGGTTAATCTTGAAAAAAAATCAAAAAATATGCTATGCCCTGCGCGTTTGGGACAAACGTTTTTTTTATTGGCGCTGCGTGGAAAGTGGCCCAAAAGGCGTCTCTCAAAAAAATACCGAGCCTCTAAATGTTCCGGAATTTAGAGGCGGGTGAATTTTTTCAAGATTCACCCTTATTGTCGGGTGAATCTTGAAAAAAACAAAAAAAAGTTCTATGGCCTGCGCGTTTGATATAATCGTTTTTTTATTGGCGTTGCGTGGAAAGTGGCCCAAAAGGCGCCTCTCAAAAAAATACCGGCCCTCTAAATGTTCCGGATCACACCCTCATCGGGGGGTGAACCTAGAAAAAAACAAAAATTGTATGTCCTGCGCGTTTGATATAATCGTTTTCTTTATTGGCGTTGCGTGGAAAGTGGCCACAAAGGCGCCTCTCAAAAAAATACCGAGCCTCTAAATGTTCCGGAACACAACCTTATCGGGGGGTGAATTTTGAAAAAAAAAACAAAAAAAAATCTATTTCCTGCGCGTTTGATATAAACGTTTTTTTTTTATTGGCGTTGCGTGGAAAGTGGCCCAAAAGGCGCCTCTCAAATAAATACCGACCTTCTATATGTTCCGGAACACACCCTTATCGGGGGGGTGAATCTTGAGAAAAACAAAAAATTCTATGTCCTGCGCGTTTGATATAATAGTTTTTTTTATTGGAGTTGCGTGGAAAGTGGCCCAAAAGGCGCCTCTAAAAAAAATACCGGCCCTCTAAATGTTCCGGAACACACCCTGATCGGGAGGTGGATCTTGAAAAAAAAAATTCTATGTCCTGCGCGTTTGATATAATCGTTATTTTTTATTGGCGTTGCGTGGAAAATGGCCCAAAAGGGGCCGCTCAAAAAAATACCGACCCTCGAAATGTTTCAGAACACACTCTTATCTGGGGGTGAACCTTGAAAAAAACACCAAAAAAATTCTATGTCCTGCGCGTTTGATATAATCGTTTTTTTTATTGGCGTTGCGTGGAAAGTGGCCCAAAAGGCGCCTCTCAAAAAAATAGCGACACTCTAAATGTTCCGTAACACACCCTGATCGGTGGGTGAATCTTGAAAAAAAACAAAAAAAAATCTATGTCCTGCGCGTTTAATATAAAGGTTTTTTTTATTGGCGTTGCGTGGAAAGTGGCCCAAAAGCCGCCTCTCAAAAAAGTACCGAGCCTCTAAATGTTCCGGAACACACCCTTATCAGGGGGTGAATCTTGAAAAAACAAAAAAAAATTCTATGTCCTGCGCGTTTGATATAATCGTTTTTTTTTATTGGCGTTGCGTGGAAAGTGGCCCAAAAGGAGCCTCTAAAAAAAATACCGGCCCTCTAAATGTTCCGGAACACACCCTCATCGGGGGTGAACCTTGAAAAAAAATTCTATTTCTTGCGCGTTTGATATAATCGTTTTTTTATTGGCGTTTCGTGGAAAGTGGCCCAAAAGGCGCTTCTCAAAAAAATACCGACGCTCTAAATGTTCCGGAACACACCCTTATCGTGGGGTGAATTTTGAAAAAAACAAAAAAAAATCTATGTCCTGTGCGTTTGATATATTCGTTTTTTTATTAGCGTTGCATGGAATGTGGCTCAAAAGGTGCCTCTCACAACAATACCGACCCTCTAAATTTTCCGGAACACACCCTTATCGGGGGTGAATCTTGAAAAAAAATTCTATGTCCTGCGCGTTTGATATAATCGTTTTTTTAATGGAGTTGCGTGGAAAGTGGCCCAAAAAGCGCCTCTCAAAAAAATGCCGACCCTCTAAGTGTTCCGGAAGACACCCTCATCGGGGGGTGGATCTTGAAAAAAACAATACAAAAGTCTATGTCACGCGCGTTTCATATAATCATTTATTTTATTGTCGTTGCGTGGAAGGTGGCCCATGAGGTGTCTCCCAAAAAAATTCCAATCCTCTCAATCTTCCGGAAGACATCCTTGTTGGGGGGTGAATCTTAAAAAAAATGCTATCTCCCGCGCGTTTGATTTAATCGTTTTTTTATTGGCATTGCATAAAAGGTGGCCCAAAATGCGCTTCCCAAAAAAATGCCAACCCTATAAATATTTCGTAAGACACCCTTATGGGAGGGTGAAACTTGAAAACAACAAAATATATCCGCGCGTTTGATATAATCCCTTTTATTATTGGCGTTGTATACCGATGTGTTGGTCTAGTGGTTAGCGTACCTGCCTCTGAAATCAACACATCGGGAGGTCGCGGGTTCGAATCACCGTCTCGTAGTTTCGTCGAGAAATAAAAACACAGGCGTGACGTATCTCCAGTTGTACACAGATGTCGCGCACACGGACCGGCACGTGTGTGTGTCGGATGGGTATGGCTGTAGCCTGTGAGCTATTTCTCGACGAAACGAGGCTGGGAAGCGAACTCGTGACCGGCTGTATTGGGATAGGTTTTCCGCAGTTTCCCTATACCCATGACAGAAATGTGATGATGAATATAATACAGATGGGGAAGTCGGCTGCGGCCGCAATGGGCAGGGGGGATGACGGAGAGAAAGAACAAGTGTAGAGCGGTGGACATATAAGTGGAGCCTTGTAAAAAGCCGAAAAGGCTGTGCAAGTAAAACTTGAAAGAATAAATATTGGCGTTGTATGTAACGTGGCCCGGAGGGACCCTGAATAGCAAATACCTGTACATTTTATTTTCCATAACCCACCCTTACTCTGTGTAATAGTTGACAAATACTATTTTCCGTGGATCGAAAATAATTATATTTTTTCGGCGTTGTATGTAGCGCGGTCCGAAAGAGGGCTCCGAAGAAATTTTCAACGATATTAATTCTCCGAATCCTCACGATATCCAAGGGTGAAAATAGAATAAAAAAAATCGATTCTGCAATGGTATAAACATTGCCGTTTTTTAATTAGCGTTTTGAGCGCAGCGACCCTTAAGAAGCATCCACAAAAATTTAACGATTTTGACATTCTGGAAAGCCCCTTAAAGGGATTCTGAACATTATGAAAAATATTATCTTTGGTGGTGTAGAAATTGTCATCTTTTTATTGATATTGTGGAAAGTCCAACCCCAAAGCAGCCTCCAAAAAAAATTTCGATAACGTGAATTTTCCGGAACCTACCTTATCGGTAGGTAAAAGGTGAAAAAAGTTGTCTGGCCCACCGTTTGGAGATTGCCATCGCTTTTCATTTGTGTCACCGGCCGACACTACAATTTTAACAATTAAAAAAAAAATTCAGATAAAGTTCCGAATAGCGGAAACCGAATTTCGATCTGCAATTTGGCATACACCTTCGGGGCCGGGTTGAAATTTCGAACGGTCAATAATCAGAACGCTCAAAACTCCGAAAAGTTACTACACCGATAGATCAAAACTACGAGTAAATTTTACACGAAAGAAATTTTTAAATTGTTAAAACTTACATAGCCGAATTATTTTGACGGTGTTCAGATTTTCGGAGTTTCTGTCTTCCTGTAAAATTCTTTCGGAGTTTTGATCTTGCGGGGTTGTATTCCTTCGTAGTTTTGAACGTTTTCATCATTCAAAGTCCGGAATTTCGACCCGGCCCCATCTTGAATTTCGGAACATTAAAGTACGGAATTTTAAACTGTCGGAGCATTCAAAGTTGTGCATTTCACCCCGGCCCCCATGTCAAAATCATGCTAGCGAAAGTCTATACCATTGACTGTAAATGATGTAGAACGTATATCATTGTCTAGACATATTTCAAAATTGACGCAAAATCACTTCTTAATAAATAAAAATTCTTTAAATAATTCGTCGATTTTTTGAAAATTTTGCAACTTTAAAAACTTCCATAGCCGAATTATTTTGACGGTGTTAATATTTTCGAAGTTTTGGTCTTTCGTGTAAAATTCTTTCGGAGTTTTGATCTTTCGGGGTACTATTCTTTCGGAGTTTTGAGCGGCCTGATCATTTAATGTTCGAAATTTCAACCTGGCCCTATCTTGAATTTTGGAAGATTAAAATTCGTAATTTTAAACCGTCGGAGCATTCAAAGTTCGGAATTTCAACCCGGCCCCAAAATTCGCCGTATTATCCGAGGATACATCTCGGATAATGCGGGGGACTGGGATGAGTTAGGTGACTCGGATAATGCGGAACGTCGGTTAATCGAAGGTCGGATAAACGAGGAACCTTGTTATGTATTTTTTTTTTAATAGAGAACCATGTTATATATTTTTTTAATAGAGAAATTATACTTTTTTTGGTTTCGAAACCCACGTAACCCCTTAAGGTTGCAATGCAGCAGATCGAAATGCTACCACTGAGCTGACTTTTTTTAAAAGTATATGATCTCTTTGCCGATTATTCTGTGCCGTTTGGGTATGACGCACAGTATCGTTTGTTCGATAAAAATGCGGAACCTCGACGTATTTCATGGGTTCATTATATGACGCTTGTGGAACACTGGCGATCATTTTTCAGTAGATTATTAATATTTACCAAGAGAATTACGGAGCCGAAAAAATAGGTACCGTTCGACTAATTATTGGACTACTGCTTGGTACCGTGAAAATGTCGATTAACAGTACCTTTATAAAATTATTAATGTTTTTAATCGCGAACTTATGCGCAAATCAAGCACACAAATGTAGGGCTGCGCAATCATAGTAACGTCGTGAACGGCACAAATGCTCCCTTTTTTTCTACATATCCGGTAATTATGTCCGGGAACCTCAATCTACTTCGCCGGGATAATTAACAATTAATATCATTTGTTCTTATCCTCTTAATTAATAATAGTTTCTTAATATTGTTTTCATATCTATTTTCAAAAATGGTAATTTTAGACATTTCTAGGCAAAGGCAAAATCTATCCTAATTAATATCATACATACTTTTTAACGCGAGGCGAATTAACATCGTGGTATATCGTGACATATGATAATAGTCGACTCATACCTAATTTTCAGCTCCGTCATTCTCTTGACAAATATTAATAATGTACTAGAAAATGATCGGGAGTTTTCCACAAGCGTAATATAATGAATCCACGAAATACGTCGAGTTTCCACATTTTTTATCGAAAAAATGGTACTGCTGGCCATACCCAAACGGCACAGTATGATCGGCAGAGATGACACTTTTTAAAAAAATTCAGCCCCGTGGTGCGATTTCGACCTGGCCCCCCATAGCTACATTAAGGGGTTATGTGGGTTTCGAAAACAAAAAAAGTATAATTTCGCGATTAAAAAAAATATATATAACACAGTAGACCCTTGTTCATCCGACCTTCGATTAACCGACGTTCCGCATTATCCGAGTCACCTACTCATCCGAGGCGTCCGCGTTATCTGAGACGTATCCTCGGATAATACGGAGAATCTCGCATCAAACTGAAGAATCTGCTATGCCCATGCGTGGAGTAGACTTGCTATTGCTATTGTTTTCCGTATTTTCCGAGATTTTACTTATCCGAGGTACACTCTCCCCATATTACACCGGATAAGCGAGATTCGACTGTCTATAAATTATTTTATTAAAAATGTTTAGTACGGAAAAAAACATTTCAACAATATTTTTTAAAAAATTTCATCAAAAAATTCGGGAACTTCAGCCGGTGGGACCTGATTTCCGGAGACCCCTAAAAAAACGGTGGACACGATTTCTCCAAAACTAATGCTCCGATCTTATTAAAATTTTGCACACTTCAAAGAAGCATTGACTAGTAATTAAACAAAGGTTTTGTTTCGATTACAACTAATGTTACACGGCTATACGTAGTGTAAATTGTACAAAAAATTGAACTATTTTGCATAGAACTCTGCCAAAAATACAATTTTTTTTTCAATTCTTCGTTTAATCCGTAGTCAATGTTGATGTAGTAGTCTATTTTGAAGACGTGTGCAAAATTTCAATAATATCGGCGCAATCGTTTTTGATAAATCGTGTCCTCCGTTTTTTTAAGGATTCTCCGGAAAGCAGGTCCCACCGGCTGAATTTCCCAAATTTTTGGATGATTTTTTTCAAAATATTGTTATAGTGTTGCTCTTTTATGTGCTCGATATTTTGAATAAAATAATTCAAATATAATATTTTTCAAAAAGTACGTAAATAAGCTTTTTCGGCTTCGAAATCCATATAACCCCTCAACGCCGCATCGAACGCCGATTAATATAAGCGCCAGGCTTGACGGAGTCTCGCTGCGCTGCGTTTGTGCCTGGAGAGTGGGGAGATGGGATCTCCAACGCCCTGGTCGTATTTCCTTCGCGCAAGAGTAGGAGGTAGCCGACAATTGCCGACGGCGCACGAGCGAGGAGCGCTCCAATCACGGTCTTACATACAGGTCTGGAAACGAAGCCAGATTTCAATGGAGTCGCGAGGCACCGTTACGAGCTTCACTTTTCAATCCGCTCGCCGTCACCGCCGTCGCTACTATCGGCGAGTACCTCTCACTCACGGTCTTCTGTGATCTCTCCCTTCGCCCCTTGCCTTGTCTTAGACCGTGCCCCGTGCCATTTATTACTCCATTTTTTTATGACAACGTTCTCGATAACCTCTGTTTGCGTCAACGAGCATTTGTAGTTTGAAAAATATTCATAAAGCTAGCGAAGGTGGACCGTTGTTTCAGGGCTTTCTAAACCGACGAACCAATAAATGTATTTGTATATTCAACATTCCATGTGTTGCGTATTTTTTTACTTTCGTCATCGAAAGAAACTCGGAATAAAATTCGAATAAAAATCCATTTCACTCGAAAAAGGTAAGTATTTTTATTTATTTTTTAAATTTTTATATTGGTCTTCTTCCAGACATACAGGATCTTCCCCTTCAAACAAGCCCCACTGCTCTCTTCCACAATCCCCCGTCCTTATTCCACAATTCTTTCTCATCTACCTCTATTCCCCCTTCGCCCCCCACGAAAAAGGTAATGTGCATTTTCGATCATCGAGAAGAGTGAGAGAGACGGACGGAAGCTGTTCTGTCCTTGTCGCACACGTACACGCCGATAACAATGCCAAGTAGTGGCGAAAATTGGAAACAAACGTGGGTTCGTTAACGGTGCCTACCCCCACCACGGTCGTTTCCAGACCTGTATGTAAGACCGTGGCTCTAATGAAATCGTAAAAGATGCCCGAGCGAGAGTGAGAACGCAGCATGGCCTCACGGGCGGTATTGTGGCGTTCAACACAACACCGTCGAGCGCGTAGCAAAGCGTGCGCGTGCGAGTGAGAACGCATTATCCAATGTCGCTACAATGTATACGAGCAGCGGAGAGCGCGATGTGTGCCAATGTGTGTGTGTTTTTTATGTATGTTTCTAGCATTGTTTTTGAAGACGGGCCTATACGCTTCTTTGGAACGGGAATTACGTACGGTATTGAGGCTTCATGAGTGTGATGTAGCTGGGCGCCGATTTTCAAAAAAATTGTCTACTGTGTTAAATAACCAAAGGCATTTTGACTAACTACGGTCGTCTATAGCATTAAAGTTTGCATCGTACGGATCCAATGAAAATCAATATTTCTAACTTCGTCCAATTTTTTCTGGCCGGTTTCGACCAAAAACATCCGCACCTTTTTTTTCAAATAATTCCGAACTTTGCAATATAAATCTGTATATAAAAATTTGTTTCGTTTTCTTTGGGTTAGGTCTGATATTGCTTACAATATTGGTTGTAATATTAATCTTTTTTGGATTGCATTAAGGCGGTTATACATTTACAACGATGAAGAAAACGATCTTTTTTTTCTTTAAACGATAGAACTATATATGTAGAATATTTGACTAAACTTCCGAAAAGCGGAAACCAAATTCTGATCCAAAATTTGACATACACCTTCCTTCTGACATTTAAGAGATCTAAAAGGATTTTTGGCGACGCGCTATAGTTCTGGAGATATCGATTTTGGAAAGATATTTTTCAGCGCGCTCCTACTGTAACTATAGCTGACGGGCTTAACTCTAACTATACCTATAGATGTTACTCGCGCTTTCCGCTTTGTGTGGATCTTCTTCAAGTTTTGGGAGTAGAAATCCTCGTCCCATCGCTGCAGCGGCCCGTGGCCAAGAATTATATAGGAGGCACCGTGTAAAATAAAAAAATTGAAAGCTATATGAAATTTAAAAAAACATTAAAACCCTACAAAATTCCAAAAATTGAAAACGCGCAAAAACAAAAAAAAACGGAAACTAGAGAAACAAAAAAAATATAGAAATCACAAAATGTTTTACAGTTTATAAATGAACCCTAGAAATAAATGATACCTGCAAAAAAGTGAACTTTGGAAAAACAAAAAAATTAATCTACGATGCTCTATGTCTATCTCAATATTCCACGCATATCCGAGTTGACCCGCACCCCCGCTAGTGTTTTACTCCCCCCACTATTCCGCACGCACATCCGAGGTGCCCTGCGCCCACACCAGTGGTCTACGCATCCCACCATTCGTACAAAAAGGCGATAACATATATAGGTATTGCTAGAACTGGCTTGTCAGCTATAGATATAATAGGATCGCGGTGAAAAAATAACTTTCAAAAATCGGTATCTCAAAAACTATGGTGCGGCGCCAAAAATCATTTTAAGGGATCTCATAAAATATTAAAAGGAAGGTGTGGGGCCGGGTTGAAATGCAGAACTTTGAATGCTCCGACAGTTTAAAATTCCGTATTTTAATGTTCCGAAATTAAAGATGGGGCCGGATCGAAATTCTGAATTTTGTATTATGAGAACGGTCAAAACTCCGAACGAATACGACTCCGAACGATCAAAACTCCGAAAAAATTTTACTGGAAGACCGAAACTCTGACAATCTGAACACCTTCAAAATAATATGGCTGTGGAAGTTTAAAAAATGTTTAAATTTTATATTAATCGACGAATTATTTCAAGATTTTTTTTATTGAAAAGTGATTTAGCGTCAATTTTTAAATTTGCCTAGACAATGTTATACGTTCTACATCATTCATAGTTAACTGTGTAGACTTTCGCGGGCATGATCTTGACATAGGAGCTGGGTTAAAATTCCGAACTTTGCATGCACCGACGGTTCAAAATTCCGAATTATAATGTAACGAAATTACAAGGTTCGTCAAGATCATGCCCGCGAAAGTCTACACAGTTGACTGTAAATGATATAGAACGTATAACATTGTCTAAACAAATTTCAAAATTGACGTAAAATCAATTAATAGAAAAAAATTCTTTAAATAATTCGTCGAATTATTGAAAATTTTGAATTTTTTAAAACTTCTATAGCCGAAGTATTTTGACGGTGTTCAGATTTTCAGAGTTTTAGTCTTTTGTGCAAAATTCATTCGGAGTTTTGATCTTCCGGGATAGTATTCTTGCGGAATTTTGAGCGATCTGATCATTCAAAGTTCGGAATTTCAACCCGGCCCCGTTCATATTTTCGGAGTTTTTGTCTTTCGGGTAAAATTCATTCGGAGTTTTGATCTTTCGGGGTAGTATTTTTCGGAGTTTTAAGAGTTCTGATCATTCAAAGTTAGAAATTTCAACCCGGCCCCGAAGGTGTATGCCAAATTTTAGATCGAAATTCGGTTTCCACTATTCGGAACTTTATCCGAATTCTTTTGGAAATTGTTAAAATTGTAGCTCAGGCCGGTGACACCAATGAAAAGAAATCGCAATCTCCAAACGGTGGGCCAGACGACTTTTTTCACCTTTCACCTGCCGATAAAGGTGGGTTCTGGAAAATTCAAGTTTTCTTTTTTAGAGACTGATTTGGGGTTGGACTTTCCACAATATTAATAAAAAGATGACGATCTCTACACCACAAAAGATACCATTTTTTCTTAATGTTTAGGCTCCCATTAAGGGGAGTTCCAGAATGTCAAAATCGTTCAATTTTTGTGGACGCTTCTTAAAAGTCGGTGCACCCAAAATGCTAATTAAAAAAGGGCAATGTTTATACCGTTGCAGAATCGATTTTTATTCTATTTTTACCCTTGGATATGGTTAGCTTTCAGACCACACTACATATAACCCCGAAAAGATAAGATTATTTTCGATCCACGGAAGATAGTATTTGTAAACTATTACACCCAGTGAGGGTGGGTTACAGAAAATAAAATATACATATATTTTTTATTCAGGGCCCTTTCGGGTTACTTTACATACAACGCCAATAGTAAAAGGGAATATATCAAATGCGCAGGACATATAATTTTTGTTGGTTTTTTTTCAAGATTCACCCTCCGATAAGGGTGTGTTCCGGAACATTTAGATGCTCGGTATTTTTTTGAGAGGCGCCTTTTGGGCCACTTTCCACGCAGCGCCAATAAAAAAAACGTTTGTCCCAAACGCGCAGGGCATAGAATTTTCTTCGTTGTTTTCAAGATTCACCCCCCGATAAGGGTGTGTTCCGGAACATTTAGAGGGTCGGTATTTTTTGAGAGACGCCTTTTGGGCCACTTTCCACGCAACGCCAATAAAAAAACGATTATATCAAACGCGCAGGATATAGAATTTTTTTTTGTTTTTTTTTTTCAAGATTCACCCCCCGATGAGGGTGTGTTCCGGAACATTTAGAGGGTCGGTATTTTTTTTAGAGGCGTCTTTTGGGCCACTTTCCACGCAACGCCAATAAAAAAAACGATTATATCAAACGCGCAGGACATAGAATTTTTTCGTTTTTTTCAAGATACACCCCCAGATAAGAGCGTGTTCCGGAACATTTAGAGGGTCGCTATTTTTTGAGAGGCGCTTTTTAGGCCACTTTCCACGCAACGCTAATAAAAAAAACGATTATATCAAACGCGCAGGACATAGAATTTTTTTTTGTTTTTTTCAAGATTCACCCCCCGATAAGGGTGTGTTCCGGAACATTTAGAGGGTCGCTATTTTTTTGAGAGGCGCCTTTTGGGCCACTTTCCACACAACGCCATTAAAAAAAAACGATTATATCAAACGCGTAGGACATAGCATTTTTTTTGTTTTTTTTCAAGATTCACCCCCCGATAAGGGTGTGTTCCAGAACATTTAGCGGCTCGGTATTTTTTTGAGGCGCCTTTTGGGCCACTTTCCACGCAACGCCAAAAAAAAACGAGTATATCAAACGCGCAGAACATAGAATTTTTTTGGATTTTTTCAAGTTTCACCCCCCGATAAGGGTGTGTTCCGGAACATTTAGAGGGTCGCTACTTTTTTGAGAGGCGCCTTTTGGGCCACTTTCCACGCAACGCCAATGAAAAAAAGGATTATATCAAACGCGCAGGATATAGAATTTTTTTTTTTTTTCAAGGTTCACCCCCCGATAAGGGTGTGTTCCGGAACATTTAGAGGCTTAGTATTTTTTTGAGAGGCGCCTTTTGGGTCACTTTCCACGCAACGCCAATAAAAAAACGATTATATCAAACGCGCAGGACATCGAATTTTTTTTGTTTTTTTCAAGATTTACCCCCCGATAAGGGTGTGTTCCGGAACATTCAGAGGGTCGGTATTTTTTTGAGAGGCGCCTTTTGGGCCACTTTCCACGCAACGCCAATAAAAAAACGATTATATCAAACGCGCAGGACATCGAATTCTTTTTGTTTTTTTTTTTTCAAGATTCACCCCCCAATAAGGGTGTGTTCCGGAACATTCAGAGGGTCGGTATTTTTTTGAGAGCCGCCTTTTGGGCCACTTTCCACGCAACGCCAATAAAAAAACGATTATATCAAACGCGCAGGATATAGAATTTTTTTTTGTTTTTTTCAAGATTCACCCCCCGATAAGGGTGTGTTCCGGAACATTTAGAGGCTTAGTATTTTTATGAGAGGCGCCTTTTGGGTCACTTTCCACGCAACGCCATTAAAAAAACGATTATATCAAACGCGCAGGACACAGATTTTTTTTTTGGTTTTTTTCAAGATTCACCTCAAGTTCAAGATTCACATAAGGGTTGGTCCCGGTGGCCGCAAATGCTTTTTATTCATTTTACCATATTTTTTTAGCAACTAGAGCCGAACCGACTAAGAAAAAATAGGAAATTAAACAATCGTAAAAAAAATGAAATCGTTGGATAGCAACGATGCAAACTTCATTGAAATTGAAGTTAGACGGTCGCAAAAAAAACTTTACCCATCGAGCATTGTAAGATTCAAACAGAAATGCACGCCAACATTGAGCTCTTGTACTGGATGCTGAATGTAGTAGTGCCGGATAATGTTCTTACCCCTTTAATTTACACGGACCACTCCTTTCCTACGTTCAAACGTTAATAACTCAACACCTAATAACATTTTTCATATCCAATTTAAGATTGTTAAACCTGGACTGTGCAGCTTTTAAAACCGTTTTTTAAATCTTTACATCACCAGTTTTACACAAATAGGATTTTTTTTATACTACAGTACTTTTTAATTTCGACACGTTCCATGGATTTATTAAATAGCTACAATTCGTGTAAAAATAACAAAATAAAAAAAAACCATTCCTAAGCTGCAAGAATGGGTTTTAAGAGTACTCAGGCGAATAGAATAAATACTAATTGGTCGTTAAGTTAATCAGACTTTAATGAAAAGAGCTAATTTCGCGTTTAAATTAAATGGGGTAAAAATGATCCGGCGCTACCACTTAGACTTGAGTAAGGGGGCTCAAATTGCATGATTTTTCTTCATACTCCACGATACCGTCGAAAGAGGTAAGAGTTGAGGAAATCAGGATTTCCAAATGATTTCGATACACGTTTTTACATTATACTACGAACGCCAAGAAATGTTT
This sequence comes from Ophion obscuratus, assembly GCA_964007375.1. Lineage (NCBI taxonomy): Eukaryota > Metazoa > Arthropoda > Insecta > Hymenoptera > Ichneumonidae > Ophion > Ophion obscuratus. The sequence continues at coordinate 59,615,262 of OZ023312.1, forward strand.
TTTTTTTTCTAATTTCCTTGATATTACGACCCTACCCCGTGAAAATACTTAACAGTACTTATAACGAGACCCTCACATTGCCGCGTCATTTATTTATCCATGATGTATATTTCGCGTTTGAAAACATCGGAAATGAGCGCGCTCGCATTGAAAGCGGCTAAGAGCGAATAAGCAGCGAGGGCAGAATTGCTGGAGAAGCCGATAAAATAATAATGATAATAATAACTGTAATAACAATAATAACAGTATTGGTGTGGATGGTAAATAGATGAAGTAGGAGTGTAAAGAGGCGCGGTCGATATCTCGCAAGGGTCGTCGTGACTCGAGCATGCGCGCAAGGCTGCGCGAACTCGCTACAGTTCGTTACTTTCCGAGTGGAATCTCCGTGACGTTCGGTGTGTGCGGTCACAGTTGTGCCAGTGGCAGGCGCAGTTTCTTCAACGTTGTACATAGACGAAAGTTCTCACTTTTGCATTGCTCTTCTTTTATCGAACAAGGTAAAGTGAATGTTATTTAATTTTTAACTTTCTTTCTCATGTCGAACATCCTATCGAGTTGAAAACTGGTTCATTTATTTGTCTGTGAAACTCTCTCGAAACTGTCACTTCGAACCCAGTAGCTTCGCGATAGACGAAGCCTTTTTAAGATTTCGCTTAAATTGTCGAAGTATCCGATGAATGTTCAACGAAAAGCCAGCTCCAGGCTCCACAGCGAATCCCTTCGATGGATTTTTCGTTCGCGCGGCGTCGGCCTCGTTCCAGCGGCGAAAAACACTCGATGACATAACCTATACGCGCGTGAGAGGCAGCCTACGTGTCCACTTTGGCGAATCTCGCCCGGCCGCGAGTTTCGAATGAAAATTAAACACCAATCCGTCAGATCAAAGGCCAAACGTCAGTGGAATTCGCGATGTAATTGAAACTTCTCAAATATTCAGTATTTACTCTCACTTGTTTATTTATTGGCAGGGAAACTGGAAGTTAGTCATTAATGTAATAAAACAGAGCCGTAGTATAGCGTCGCTAGCTGACTCGTAATTGACGACGCTTGATTGCGCGACCGATTGCAAAGCGTCCATTCCTCAAAACAGTTTTGCCCAAATGCATTTATTAAGGTCCGATCCACTAATGTTGTCGAACATTCCCCAAAAATTCACACATCCAAAGAAAAAGAAATCGATTACAAACGAAAAAAATGTTGGTGTCAATTATTTGACAATTTTTATAGAATCATTATGATGAAAGATCGATGCAGCTGGGATGTTCGTAGGCCAAAGGCTGTTCCAACATTGGTGAAGCTTAAAACTATCTTTTCACTTTTTGCAGCCAAGTCAATCGTTCAGAGATGTCGACCTCAGCAATATTCATACTGGATGTGAAAGGGAAGGTCCTGATATCGCGAAACTATAGGGGCGACATAGAGGCTGGCGTGATAGAGAAATTCATGCCTCTGGTGATGGAGCGCGAAGAGGAGGGCAATCTGACGCCTCTGATTCAGACGCCAGAATGCACATACGCGTACATAAAATATAACAATCTCTACATTGTTTCGACAACAAAGAAAAACGCGAATATATCGTTGGTATTTGTGTTCCTGCACAAGGTTGTACAAGTGATGCAGGAGTACTTCAAGGAGTTGGAGGAGGAGAGTATAAGGGACAATTTCGTGGTGATATACGAGCTTCTGGACGAGCTGTTGGACTTTGGTTATCCACAAACGACCGACAGTAAGATACTCCAGGAGTACATAACTCAGGAGGGACACAAGTTGGAAATACAGCCAAGAATACCGATGGCCGTGACGAACGCGGTATCCTGGCGTTCGGAGGGCATAAAGTATCGAAAGAACGAGGTCTTTCTGGATGTTATAGAGTCGGTGAATTTGTTGGCGAATGCCAACGGGAATGTGCTGAGCTCGGAGATCGTTGGTGCTATAAAGATGAGAGTTTATCTCTCGGGAATGCCCGAACTTAGGCTCGGTCTCAACGATAAAGTTCTGTTCGAGTCGACCGGGCGTGGAAAGTCAAAGTCCGTCGAGCTCGAGGACGTAAAGTTTCATCAATGCGTGAGACTCTCGCGCTTCGAGAACGATCGCACGATATCGTTCATACCGCCGGACGGTGAATTCGAGCTCATGTCTTATCGTCTAAATACACATGTGAAACCGCTCATCTGGATCGAATCGGTGATCGAGCGTCACGTTCACAGTCGCGTCGAGTACATGATCAAAGCGCGTTCCCAATTCAAACGTCGGTCCACGGCGAACAACGTCGAGATCGTTATACCGGTGCCGAACGACGCCGATTCGCCGAAATTCAAGACGACCATCGGTAGCGTTAAATACTCACCGGAACAGAGCGCCATAACGTGGTCGATTAAATCATTCCCAGGTGGCAAGGAGTATCTAATGAGGGCCCACTTTGGCCTACCCTCGGTCGTTGGCGAGGACGTCGAGGGCAAACCACCCATCCAAGTCAAATTCGAAATACCATATTTCACGACTTCCGGTATACAAGTGCGCTATCTCAAAATCATCGAGAAATCGGGCTACCAGGCACTCCCTTGGGTACGCTACATCACGCAAAACGGAGATTATCAATTGAGAACGAATTGAGCCCAGGAATATATCAGCGTACGAAAGGGACGAAACCCTCCTGTGAGAGGACAATCGACTTTATCACGGATTAGCAGATTCGATTAGGCGAGTTACGCTTTTGTATTAAAATTACTATCGTTATTTTGTTCCCGTCCTACGCACCTCGGCAAGATCTACGAATAAGTTGCGAAGAACTTGGCTCCCTCCGACGTGGCAAACCTGCCTGAGATAGCGAAATATCTGATCCTTTTCTTGTGGAATTTCGTCCTGAGAATCTCGCTCGGTCTCTTGGCTCGTTTAGCCCGTTTTCTATTGGACGTCGCTCTAACAAATGTTGACCTTTCATCGTAATTCTATACTGTACGTACTTGTAAAACACACACACACGCACGCACGCGCGCACACACACACACACACACACACACACACACACACACACACACACACACACACAGTATTAGGTTTAATCTGAATAAAGAAATTAAACGATGCATCAACGTGCGTTACTCTTACCTCGCAGATTGCTAGCTATACACGATCCTGCACCCTAACTTGCGGTCGTGAAAGCAACTCCTATTTCTACTCATGGGAAGTAAATACCTTTCGTGCATCTATTCAATCAGAAATTTCGAAACAGAAACGGTTGTTTTGCCGTCGCCGTGAGAGCAGCAATCTTTGCAATGCTGGGATCTTCTTGGTGTTGCGTTAAAGGGCACCACCAGTGTGACTGACCAAAAAGGTGATTGCCGGAATTTTATTGACAGAAAAGTATTGGCATCGAATGTTTTGAAATTTCGAGAATATATTTGTGTATAAATTATGTATATACAGTAATTTTTTGGTATGAAAATATTTAATTTTCAGCGACTTATGCGCCGTCTCTCGAGTCTCAAAAAAAAGTTCTCCCACTGCTACAGTGATTGCGGACTTCAGAGTGCCGGAAATAACAAAAAATAAATAAAAAGAGTCCGTTAAACTAGAATGTATTGCCTGTGCAATGACGCAGGATTGTGAAAAAAAAAATCAAGTCCAACTTAGTGGCGGTGTTTTGAAAAAAAGTTCCAAATTACGCTTAAAAATCTGATAGTTTTTTGCATAGCAAATTGACATTTTTTATCCAATCGAAAAATTGGAGGGTCATCGTATGAAAAAACAAATTATAAATATGCTAAAATAGAGCTAGAACTGCAGCAATTTTGAAAAATGTCGTTTCGAGAAAAACGCGGTGAAAGATAAAAGAGCAGATGCTCTTTTGAAGGCTGTAGTTCAAAAACTATTTCAGATCCGCGCTTGAAATTTCAGTGTGCTATTCATGAAGGTATAGACTATCGAAAAATTCCGTTTGGAGAAAAACGCGTTAAAAGATAAAAGAGCAGCTGCGCCTTCGAAAGAACAGCTGCTCTTTAGAAGGCTGTAGTTCAAAAACTACTTGAGATCTGCACTTGAAATTTTAGTGTGTTATGCTTGAAGGACTATCGAAAAATGCAACAAAATCGATGTTGTGAAAGTTTCACTCTAGTGGTGCCCCTTAAAATGTTTTACGCCGTAACAAGATGATTGCTACGCGGTACCAAATTGTACCCAACATTAGCAGTACCGTTGCCACCGTAAAGACAGTAATAGTAGCCCAAATTTGGAGAGGGTACCTATTGGCGTAGCCAGCATTTTTTGCGTTGAAGGGTCTAAGGGGCGGGCGCTGACGAAAAAGTGGTTTTAGTCACATCTATTTTTTCATCAAATTTACGGTACGATAATCACGTGACATAAAATATGAAGTTTTAATTACCCGTTCATGTTAACATCAATATCAAACTTTTGCAATGCCTCAGAAAATCAACTAACTTTTCAACATTCTATAACTCAGTTACCAGTCCACGAACATTACTTTCAGTGAATACTCGATTATATAAGTCTTAGTGTTCTTTTTTTCCTGGTGTTGAAGTTTGCATCGTTGGCATGCAACGAATGTTAACTTTTCTTCTATTGCTCTTGTTTTTTAGTCGATTCAAGGTACAAAATTGCTAAAACGGTTTTTCTTACCCTCATAAAATATCCACGCTCTTAATCTGAAAAAAAATTATAGATTGTGTGAAAAATGGAGAAATAAAAATTGAGAAGTACTTTCGTTCCATTCCAACGATGCAAACTTCAACGCCATTTTTTTCCGGTGACTCGGTCGAACACTTTTTTAGTTGAACTTTTTTCTATATCAATGTCATTACCTATGTTCAGCAATGCGGTATGAGAGAATTGTTCCTGAAGCATTGTGCTTCTAAGCCACGTTTTTATCTGTCTTCTGGCAGAAAAACTGCTCTCACAGCCGGCAGAGCTCTCTGGGAGTACTATTGCTGCTTGGAAAAGTTTCTGTAAGTTACGGCAGTACTCCTTTTTAATATGCTTTCTTGAATTTCGAGCATTTATTTCATCATTTTTGAATGAAAGTATGTTTTTCATTACCACCGCTTCAGCTTCTAAGGCTAACCTCTCAATTATTTAGATTTTTTCATAATTATTGATAAAAGCCTCTCCGTTCTTCATTTGCAATTTCGAAAATGCGTCAACTACATGAGCTAACGGTAGATTCTCAAATCGGCCTTTTATGTTTACAATGATATTATATATTCCTTGAAAGCAAATGTTGATCTTCCAGTGTTCTTCTGGTTGTACATCAGCCTCCAAATAACAGGTATTGCTGTTGTCCACTGTTAGCTTAATTGTGAAATTTGAATATCTATTTGATTTACGTAACGAAGTAGCTACTTTTTATACAAATTATGAATTTACGAAATAGTTCAAGTTTTATCAAATTATTTCTTTATGCTTCCTTGGGTGAAATTTTAATAAAATGGCACGATTATTTGGATTTAATTATTTTGGAACGTTTTTTTCTGGGGGGTGGGGGGGGGGGTGGGGGTCCACCCCTGACCCCTCCTGGCTACGGCTAGTCCCCAAAACATTTAGCTTGTGTATTGTAATTATTCATTTAGAGTGGAGATATTTTTGCTACTGCAAATTTTTGAGTGTCCGAGCGAAATTGTCAACTCCTCTGAAAATGCAAAAATACATAGGAGCAAAGAAGTTTTTATAATTGTGTGATAACATCGATCGAAAAAGTATGATTGTAAAGCGAGATCGCCGACTCGCGTTTTGTGCTTCCTGGTAGAGGGAGTATGTTTTTGGTGAAATTTTATTTTTTGGCATTTTAATGGAAATGTGTTTAGAGTAATCAAAAAATGTAAAAAATGATATTTAGATAAATAACATGTACTTGTGTGTACAATTTTTTTCGAATACGACAAAACTTCTAGGGTTTTTGAGATTCCTGGGTGAACCTTTACACGCCAAAAGTGTATCGTGGGTAGTCCGTTCTCAATGACTGTAGTCAAAATCGCTGAAACTGTATAGATTATAAGAGATTTTTTATTTAAAAAAAAATGTATTTGTACCGCTACATTAATGAATTATTAACTTATTAATAATTTAAGCAACTTAGTTAATAACTCAACTAAGTTAATAACATTAACATTACAGTAAGAGAGCATCATACGCGGTGTATTCTGTTAAAATTTCGCGGAAGTGAGTGAAAGATTTCATATTTTAAGGAGATTTATATTTTCAAACAAATTCCGTTACGGCCTAAATACCGAATAATTTTTTGTACATGAAAGAGCGTATTAAAGTAGTAACGTTGTTACGTAAATTTACAAAAATCGGTGAGAATGTTCAAAATGTTGGGGGCTCATGTTTCCAATAAAACGTTTTTACGATGTAACTTTCTCAAAGGGTGAGATGCTTCAATAATCTTTAACACAGAAGTAAAATATTAGAAACGAGACGTTTACACATTTATACAAAAAAACGGGGCATGTTTCGATTTTCGAGCCGCGTCCAACCCACAAAATGAAGGCGAGCAGAAATCTGCGTGAGTGGATTATTGGGGATCTAAAGGAGGGTACAATGTTTGAAAGTACCATGCGTTAGAGCCTCCGATGAACCTCCGGCATGGCAGAACGTAAACTTTTTGACTCAAAGGAGGTCAGTGAGGTTCACAATTGAACCTACGGAACCTCAGGCTGGCCTACTTCGGGCGCTCCCGCAGAACCTACTGCCCCCCCTTTCGGCCTACTGTACATTGGTAAACAAAAAAATTAATTTATATAGAATCTATTTAAATAAAATAGGTTTTTTCCTTGTCTCACAGCCTACTCCGATCATATTTCTTTCAAAGATATTTATATATATTAATAAAGATGAGATTGAAATGAATCTTTATTTGCTTACAATGTACATTGTAAAGTTGAGTGTACTATATATGCATAAAATATTTCATAAATCGAAAATAAAATGAACTCCTTAATTGAGAGCTTTACCACAAGGATTTTTCATCGTAATTCGTCATTCCCTGGCCTTCAGAAATGATTTTTTTTTCGAAGAAAATATTTGCTCTATATGCGACTTGAACCTAGTCCTACCGACTCATAGCTACGCTCCGCTGCCCCTATGCTACCGAGTTCTTATAACATTTTGGTCGCTGATATGCCATAAGAGACCAAATGAATACCTCTAACTATTTGTTGAATCACATAAGCTATATGAATTAGTTAATATGATTGTGATAATTAGAGAGTTTCATCGAATAACATGCTATAGATTTTTCAAACAAACACACACACACACACACACATATATATATATATATAATTCCTCTTTCCACTTTCTCTACCCCTCGCCCCTTTGGTATAAGCGCTAAGTGTACATAGGAGAAACCGGGAGGAAGATCAGTACACGGATCAAAGAACACCAACGGTGTATCAAATATGGCCATATTACACAATCAGCGCTGGCCGAACATTGGATGGAGACTGGTCATGCCATCCAGTTCGACAAAGCCCAAAGTCTGGCCCCATCAAACAGCTATTTTTCCAGGAAACACCGAGAAGGCTTGGAAATCCGAAAACATCCGGACAATCTAAACAGAGATGGAGGATATCACGTCAATCCTATTTGGCACACCGTCCTCCCGGTTTTTTAATTGACCAGCTGATCAATTAAAACATCTGATTGGCTGGTGCAGCCATCCGGAACGATGACTGCAACTATATAAGGAATACCTGAGACACGAGAGCTTCAGTATCGGAGCTCTCAGCCCTGATGATGCAGACTGTAACGTTTGCGAAACGTCGGCATAACGCTGATCCTCAACACGGCCTCCATCCGGAAGCCACATACTCTTCTCATTACATAAAGAGCCGTGAAAGCCTTAAAACTAAAATAGACTATAATTAACACCCTAACGTTCCATATAGATATCGACATTATATGTTATTTAGATCTACACTGCCAGCCAAAAGTTTTCAGACACTCCACATAATCGCAAAACTTTTGAGCGCTGGATAATTGCCAAATAATGTTAGAGTAATATAATTTATTTAATTTATTATTTCACGAACATACTATAAAGATCTATATAATTAGGTAATTATACAGAGCTTTATAGTATCTTCATAAAATAATTATTATTCTACCATAAGTTTGCAATGATCCAAAGTGATATTAAGTTTTGCAGTTATCTGAAGTGTCCGAATACTTTTGACTGGTAGTGTATATTCGAATATATTAATGCAACCACATATTTCGAGTATAATATATATATAGTATTATATAATATATACCGTCGCTTAAAAGTTTGGATACACCAGTCGATATTTCTTGCTGCACTAAAAGTTACATAGCTTCATAAAAAAAAAGATAACCAATTTTATTTTGACGGGAATAAATTCAGCTTTATATTGCTTTTCTGAAATATTTTTTTATAATTTTCTTTTCGACCCGGTACACACTTTTACACGTGACTGAATTTCGGCTTTTTTTCGACCATCGAGAATTGGGCGCATGACTTATGCAAAAAAAAATGGTTACGTTTATCCATGATAAACTTGAACGGGGTAGCAGGAACTCCATTTGCGTTTTTTATAAAGTTTTGTACGATTTTTTCGCAATGTTATTTCATTTTTTTGCTAAAAAAGACTAATTCTAGATAATGCAATGTCATTCAAGAACTAGAGGGTTTAAGAAGAAATATCACGGACGAAAACGTCGCGTAAGCTTATACTGGATAGACTGGCATTTTCCTGTGAGATTTTTTCTCACGGGAAAACGCCCATTAATCCGATAGAATTGAAGTAAGACTGTATATACAAGCATTCTTTTATTAATTGCCTATAAAATAATAATAAATCGATATTGAGCAAACTTGATTGTTTTCGCATATTAATATTGCACTAATAATTTGATAAGGGACGATGTATTTTTATTAATTTCCTATTATTTTCGTCATCGAACGGGTTACCGACCAGGCCACAATGGAATGATGATGGAGGAGATATCGAATTTGGGCCGAAAGCAGGTTAGGTGGGGTCGAGGCAACAGTTTGAGATTGAAAGCAGGTTAAGGAGGCCCGTGCTCTGCACGTTTCACTGAAACTGGGGGTCGAGAGAAGGTTTGGGAGGTCTAGCAGAGGCTACTCTGGACCAAGAGGAGGTCTCTTCATGGCACTGGACTCGACAAATGAGGTTTCGTCGGTTCAACGGAGGCTGGCGGCTTATGTATTACAAAAGAAATGGGTCCTGCGAGGGTTCAGAGGAGGCTAAAAATTTTGACTCGGACGTCTTGCCACTGCAGTCCCCAATCGGCAGGAGAGATGCAGCTCGTAATTCTTGACGGACACAAAAAAACCAATAACCTTTTCAATTGTCATTTATTTTACTTCGGGGTGAATTAAGAAAAAGCTTTAAAAATCGTGAAATTATAATTTTTCTCAGGTTAAACAAATGTGTTTAAAAAAAACTCTTGTTACTAGTGTTTAAAAAAAACACTAACGTGCTATAAAGGTTATTTAGAAAGACTTTTCAATTACTTTTTTTATCCACTTAGAAGAGATTTTCATACTGAACAAAATGAACTTTGGTTTGATTCAATAGGTCGTTTAGTTTTTTGCTATCATGCCAATTTGAAAAAATCATGAAAATGAAAAATGGAGAAAACGCGCTTTAATGTTTTCAATAGGAGGAAATATCATTATTAAATATCAATCGCTTCTCTGTTTTTGGCCTTGTAGCTTCGAAAATATTTACAATTGGCCTCTGTAACTTTGTAAATATATTTTTGGATAGTTTATTTATCGATTTAAGCAAATAAAAAAAAATGATTTTTCGAATCTTTTAATTCAAATTCCGGCCTTTAATCGAGAATTATCGATTCTTCGATCAGAACATTTGCCGAGGTACTTTTTGCGGAACATTGATTATTTTTAGCGAAAGAAAAATGTACATCATTGTAACGTATTCGATATGTTGTAATACGATATAAAAAAATATAATTCTGACCGAGCATATGAATATATTTATTTTGAAAATAATTTCTTTGTAAATTACTAATTGTTTCCCGAAATATCTATCATCCAAGTGGAAAATGTATACCATGGTCGCGATATTCGGTAAAAAATACTGGCTGGAATTTCCGACGAGCACACAGTGGAAAATAAGTGGAGGCCGGCCCGCGCTCTATGCCCGGCATGACATCCTGTAATTTTTGAGATTTATATTCGGCCGCTGGCGCTAATAGAAAAGCAAATTTACCGCACGTCGCCGGGGCAAAGTTAAATTCGACTCGTTCGCTTCCCTTCTTGCGTGTCCCACCCTCAGTCTCTCATAGCCATTCAGCTCTACCTACCTGATTTCTCGCCTACCGTTATGCGTTCTTTCTCTTTGTCTTTGTCTCTTAAAGTCCTTCACTGCCAACGCGACTCGTTGTGCGAAACATTGTCTTCGTGTAACATCGCCCTTGGGCGACTTTATCACTACATTCCTGAAATGAATCAAGGTGGATTGTTGAATGGATCCTTTTTTCAGCGGTTCCTACGTATGACAGGGTGGCTTTGCATGAAGGATAAAGTGTCGCCCTCGTTACCACGGTCTTACATACAAGTTTGGAAACTCCCACACGTAACCCATTTGGTGAAACAAATTCGTGCAGTTTTCGCTATGACAACTTAAGTCTATGTGATCTACCCATTTTTGTGGAAGTGCGATTGTGATACTTTCGATCTCTGCTGAGGCTATCGTACTCCGTTGCACCAAAGCTCAATCAAATTACCCGTTTTTATTTTAGCACACAGGGTCGTATATGTTGGAAAATTTAAGAAATTAAGGATCGATAAACGCCTTAAACAAACTATTTAAGCTAATTGACAGATTTCGTTTAGTTTTGAACCCTTTCGCAGTGAGGTAAAAATGAGATTTTCGTGCCATTTTCGTGTTGGAAAATTTTTTTTCATAGATTTCCTTTAATGTCTCAGTATAAAGGTTTTTGGGGTCGCTGACTTAGAATTAGATATCAGATTTCCAAAATTCAAAATGGCGGATCCAATATGGCGAACGCAAATTTGAAAAATGGTTTCATTTCGACGAAAGTGAGTACCTTATGGTTTTTGGGGTCGCAGAATCCGAATCTAAAATCGGTTTTTGATAATTCAAAATGGCGGATTCAATATGGCGGACGTAAATGCGAAAAATGGTTTGTTTCCGACGAAAGTATCTTACAAATTCCGAGGTCACTGAATTCGAAGCTGAAATCCGATTCTAATAATTTCAAATGGCAGGTCCACTCTGACACGAGAGGTTGTCGGTTCAGGAAATTCAAAGAATGCAAAAAGTAATATTAAATAAATTACAATGAAAATTTTTGAAAATACAAAAAAATCAACATACACAAAGCAAAAAAAAAATTACAAAAAGCAAAAAAAAATTAAAAATACAAAAAACAAAAAAAGTAAAAATACAAAAAGCACAAATTTAAAAAAAAAAAGCCAAAAAAAAAACAAATTGGCGTCAACAACCGCCACGTCCTCGATTCGTGACTCTGGGTTCGGCTAAGAGCGGGATATAATGCCAAAAAAGTATTCTTTTACATTTGTTATTATGAATAGTTTGTCATACATGGTTTGCCAAATTTTTATTCATTATATTGTATCCGAGCTTCACATACTTGGAGTCAGAATCCAAATTCGAAATTCACGACCATAAACATCTAGAGATACAATTTTTTGTCAAAATCCAACTACTTTTCGAATTTTCGTCCGCCATTTCGAATTTTGGAAATCTAATTTCAAGTTTGAATTCAGCGACTCCGAAAACCATGATGTACCAAATTACAATCGAATCGATGCAGTAGAAATAGGTTGTTTTTCAAATGCCCTTATACGTGTCATGACACAAAAATGGCACGACTTTTTTTTTGCCCCTATGCGTATCACTCTCAGTCAAAGGGTTAAGGCAATATTCTATAGTCTAGCATTTTTTAAAATTGATTTTCTTGTCATTTTTTTTGTTCAGAATAGACTCTTAAGAATACGTCCTCAGAAGGAAATTACGAATTTCCCAATATTTGCGTGAAGAAACGAGACCAGAATACTATCGACCGGTCGGAGCTACGAACTTCAGAAGCTCCGAAGGAAGCTACAACTGCTTGTAGGGAAGAACGAGCTTCGGAAAATCACCACTCCAATTTCGAGGATTGCACACTTCACGAGGCAGGAATGGCAGATTAATATAACGTCAGTATAGCATCCCAATATACCGCTTACAAGGAATATCACTTAAGGGGGGAGTTTGGTCCAGCCGAACAAAAAAATCGACTTTTTTTGTTTGCCTAAAAGCTTCCTATACATGTGGAGAATACATTCTCAAACCTAAAGCATCAAATTCGACCTTGAAATATAGTTAGAAGCGGTGCAGCTTCGAAAGCATAAAGAGGGTCGATCTGCACGAAGAATGCGGAAACTTCAATAGCAGCTAGTACTTCGAGGAGTCTGAAGGCTTACTAAATGCTCCAGGAATCGCAGATTAGCTTTAAACAGTCATAAGTATTGAAAATCTTATGCTTTTTACAAGCGAACGTTTTTCTCAAAACCACGTTTTTCAAGTTGGCTGGACGCGTAGCTTATCGAATTTTCATCCGATTAACTTTATTCGAAGTTTCAATTAAAGAAAATTAAGTTTTTATGCGGATGAACCTCGACTTATGAAAAATTATCATTATAGGACAAAGTTATTGCAAAATTAAGGCGGATTTCTTTCATTAATTTTCATTTTATGTCCGCCATTTTTGCAAACAATATTTTTTTTGCAAACTGTGTTTCACGCGCATTCTACATTCATACTATAACGACATCTTTTTTAATTCCATGTTTCAGATCATTTCCAAGGACTCCAGGATTTCAGTCGATTTAGTCGGATCCTTCGCTTGCGGCCGCTATATCTATATCTATAGACATTCAAATCTAAGTTTCAATAGCGTTTTTTACTTGTTCAAATGTACCTTTACATGTAACAAAAGTTTGGTGGAGGAAAATTCATTTTATCTTTGAAAAAAACCTCGGCTCGACCAGACTTTCCCTTAAGTGTCCGCCTTTGATTTAGTCGAAGCTCACATATGTGATAAACCATTGAAAACTATTTGACACATAATTTTTTATCGGCGGAAACCGGGTTTAAGGGGGAAAACCACCCCTTAAAGAAAGACGTGGCACCCATTAATTCAATTTTTCTCCATACTTCTATAGTGGATTTCGCATCGCTTTTAGGATTTTTATTTCTTTTTTATTCGGATCGGTGAACTTCTTGTGGGTGAAACTGCAAATTCGCCCCTCGACACGCCTTCCTTTGGGTGGGGTTTTCCCGTTTAAAATCATTTTTCCGCCGATGAAAAGAAATACGTGTATACTAGTTTTCAATACTTTATCACATATATGAGTTACAAGTAAATTGAAGGCGGACCCTCAGGCGGCGTACGCAAATTACGTAACGCAATTTGGTGGGAGGGAGAGATTCTGGCCAGGCGTTATGGTCCTAAGTACGTGTAGGGAGGGGGAGGCCAAGATTTGTATTACGTCACGATTTTAGAACTGCCAGAAATGGCAACATTTCTGCATGTTCAAGTTTTGAATTTTAAACCCGCACGCAATTTTGCCGCGGAAAGTTGACAGCTTTCCATAGGAAATGTCAGTTAAGGGGAAAAACTACTGTCAAAGTACAGATATTACATGGAAGCACAGGCCTTATGGGAGCGCTGTCACGATTTATTGGGGCGATGCTTAGTTATCACCAGCCAAAAAATTGCACAGTGACTTTGCCCTTTTTCGCTGTCCCCAAGCTAAAATTAAAAAAAATTGCTTTTTCTTTTCCTTGAAAGTACATATATCCAAAAATATGTTGGCACGATTTTAAGCAAAAAATCGGGAAGTTGATGGAGTTACGGAAAATTAGGGAATCTGGCGTTGCGTAATTTGTATACGCCCTTAAAGCGTCTGGCCATCCTGATTTTTTATTTATTTTTTCATAATAAATCTTGAAATGTTAGGAACAATTTAAACTGTAGTTGATATTGGAAATCGCAGAATTGTCGAAGTTACACGTATTTTTCGGTAGGAAGGTCGAGCCGCTGTAACCGGTCGACCGCGCGGTTCGATCAGTGTATACGTGAATTGTGATTCGTAAAGCACGACAAGAAGCACCCCAAGTACGTAGATCTTCTCAAGAAGAGGCCCAGGATGCTCAATCAGCTGCCGAACATGTAGGGACCAGGAATCGCTAATTGAAGGTAGGACTCATAAAAAACTCACCGTCAGCCGCATAACCGTACATTTACTTTCTTTTGCGATTATTTTGAAACTATATTTTTCGAAATGGTGTCAAGTTAATCTCGTAAACGATCGGTCCGATTGCTGTGAAATTTGTACACAATACTTTTATATACATTATCTAAAAGGTGACGTACACTTTTTGCGATTACTTGATTGGTTTTTCTTATTGACGTTTTTTTCGTGAAATTTCGGTAAAAAATACACATTTTTTTCTCCGGCTCACCATAATTTCCCTAATGTTCGAAAAAATATCGCTACGCTACATTGTAGCAACCATATCCACGAATAACCTAATTATTTTTTTTAGATGCAACACGACGGCGATACATCTGCAGCAATATACGCGCGGGTCGCCGTTTCTTAAATATTTTGAACCTAAATTTATTTGAGGCACTCTTAAAGCCGTTTCTTACCTTGTGTTATGAAATGAAAATATTTCGTTTTATACCTTCCAGTTTATGAACTTTTTAAAGTTCATAAACGAGTTCTAATCAACCGATCGACTTCAAATTTAGTATGGACCTTCAGCATATATCCCTTGAACGTGCTTACTTCGGGCATTCCGAAATTAGTAGTAGTAGTAGTAGTAGTAGCGCTTTATTCCGTGTATACCCTTTCGGGTTTTTACAATCTCTCCCGTCTTTCATATACTTCAGTTAATTCTAGGTTTTTCCTTTTACTATACATTCTTTTGTGCGCACTTTGTATTCCTTCTTTCGGGTCTATTTACATTCGTCTGAACACGTCTTTTGCCTTTACTACGATTACGATTTCTTATGCCTATCGCTATTTTCCTTTCGAAAATCTCTCGTTTTCCTTGCTCTACTTCTCCATCTCCTTTCTCTTCGCGATTTTTTCGAATTGTCTTACCATTTTGTATATTTCCTCTACTATATCTTTCCACTCCAGAGCCTTCCTCCACCCGCCATTTGGCTTTGTCATTTCTCGTCTCTCCCACTCCTCGAAATTTCTTAAGATTTCTGCCTCGATCTGTCTCCTAGCTTCGTTACATTCCAATATGTGCGCTAGAGTTTCCTCCGATTTCCCGCATACCCTGCACCGCGTGTCTCTAAATCTTTTTTCCGCCTCTCTTCCCAAGCTTCCGCACCTCATCTTTGCCCAGGTTTCCCTGATTTCTCTCCTTGTTGTTCCTTTGTTCCAATATTCTTCCATTCCGACCTCCTTTTTTCTCTCCCTGTATTCCTTACAGAATTTGGATTTGTTTACTTTTGCCCACATCTTCTGTATCTCCTGGTCAGTCAGCTTCTGCACCGCTCTCCCTGCTTTCCTTTCCCATTCTTCCACGTTTCCTCTTCTTATCGTCTCCCCTATCTGCCCCTCTTCCGCTTGGCTCATTTCCGCCTTCATTTCTTTCCCCCATTTGCTTTCATCACCATTCATCAACCCCCTCGCCTCCTCCAACAGGCATTTTTTGGGCCATCGTCCTTCCTCCATTCCTAATATCTTGCCTATGTAGTCTGCTGCCCGCTTCACCATCACTATGTCGATTCCCTTGCACCCCGCCTCCATTTTCCAGATGTACTCTGGGGTGTTTCTCCTCAACCCCATTGCCATCTTTGTGTACCGAGCCTGGGCCCTCTCCACTCTCTCCCTTCTTTTCCACCCCCACACTTCCACTCCGTACAACAGTTCGCTCCTCGCTATCATGTCCGCTATCCTCAGTCTGTCCGTCAGCCGGCCGATTCTTGCTCTTTTCGCGATGCCCCATGCTGCATTTGCTGCCTTCTTTATTTTGCTCTCTACCATCCTTATACACTTTGCAAAAAAATTTAGGGAGCAAGAAAAAAATCCAAATTTTTGGGGGATTTTCAACAGGCTGTAACTCATACAAAAATGGTCGTACAGCAAAAACAAAAAAAGCAAATTGTAGCTCTAAGTGTCTAGTTTTCGGATCTGAGTTTGAAATTTTTTTTTCGAAAATATTTTTCGAGTAATCATAAGAAAACCACCGAAAAAAAAATGTTCGAAATTTTTTTGGTTTTTTTTTTTAATCTACGGACGTGGAAATTTTTTTTTCGACTTAACCTCTATATGGACCGGATAGCTTGTTTATTCAGCTTTAAATTGGTTTTTTAAAAATCTCGATACGAGCATTTCTCGCTGAGATATCGGTGTTTGAATGGAAAAATATCATTTTGTCTTTGATTACCAATATCTCAGCAACCAATGATCGCACAGAAATTTTGAGGTTGGTTTCAAAAACTTGAATAAATTCTCTACAAGGATTGGCAATTGAATTTTGAAAAAAAAAAAAATTTTCAATCATTACATGAATTTGAAAAAGCGACCAAAAAAGGGCTTATTGTGGTTTTTTGGAAAATCAAGCGCCCAATCAAAAATATTGCGGAAACCACTAATGTTAAGTGTGCCTTTTACTGTTCAATATACCCACAAAAACCCTACGAAGTTTCAATTTAATCCAGCCAACCGTTTTTTTTTCCCACTTGATCGAATTTTTGAAAAAATTAAAGGAGCACGAATTTCGCTCTGAAAATGTCATAATTTTTATCAAAAATGAAAAAAAAAAAATTTCATTTTTCTCTCAATTCTGTATTAGTGACTTGGAAAATTTTTGAAAAAAAAAAAAAATCGAAAATTTTTGAAAAAAAAAATTCCAAAATTTTTGAAAAAAAAAATGTTTAAGAAAAGTTTTAAGAAAAACTGTTTTTTTTTAGACACTGTTTAAATTCGCACAATAAAATTATTGTCCCAATATTCGTAGAACGAATATTCGACTTGCCTTGGGGGTATCAACTTTTAATTTATTCAATTAATTTGTGACTAGGAAAATTAAAGTGCGGAAGAGGAAAATCGGTGAGACAGTGAGTCGCTACATTTCTTTAATTTAGGGCCAATTGAAAAAAAAATTAAGAAAAAAAAAAAATTCAAAAATTTTGGAATTTTTTTTTCAAAAATTTTCGATTTTTTTTTTCTTAAATTTTCCAAGTCACTAATACAGAATTGAGAGAAAAATGAAATTTTTTTTTTTTTTTTTCATTTTTGATAAGAATTATGACATTTTCAGAGCGAAATTCTTGCTCCTTTAATTTTTTCAAAAATTCGATCAAGTGGGAAAAAAAACGGTTGGCTGGATTAAATTGAAACTTCGTAGGGTTTTTGTGGGTATATTGAACAGTAAAAGGCACACTTAACATTAGTGGTTTCCGCAATATTTTTGATTGGGCGCTTGATTTTCCAAAAAACCCCAAAAAGCCCTATTTTGGTCGCTTTTTCAAATTCATGTAATGATTGAAAAAATTTTTTTTTTTCAAAATTCAATTGCCAATCCTTGTAGAGAATTTATTCAAGTTTTTGAAACCAACCTCAAAATTTCTGTGCGATCATTGGTTGTTGAGATATTGGTAATCAAAGACAAAATGATCTTTTTCCATTCAAACACCGATATCTCAGCGAGAAATGCTCGTATCGAGATTTTTAAAAAACCAAATTAAAGCTGAATAAACAAGCTATCCGGTCCATATAGAGGTTAAGTCGAAAAAAAAAATTCCACGTCCGTAGATTAAAAAAAAAACCAAAAAAATTTCGAACATTTTTTTATTCGGTGGTTTTCTTATGATTACTCGAAAAATATTTTCAAAAAAAAAATTTCAAACTCAGATCCGAAAACTAGACACTTAGAGCTACAATTTGCTTTTTTTGTTTTTGCTGTACGACCATTTTTGTATGAGTTACAGCCTGTTGAAAATCCCCCAAAAATTTGGAATTTTTTCTTGCTCCCTAAATTGTTTTGCAAAGTGTATGTTTTTCGAACGTATTTCCGGTCGAGAAGTGGACTCCCAGGTACTTATACTCGTTCACCACCTCTATTTTCTTTCCATTTAGATCCCATCCCCTCTCCTCCTTGACCCTTTTTGAAAATCACCAATTTGATTTTTTCCATATTAACCTCCAATTTGTTTCTTTCCACGAACTTCTCCAAATCCTTGAGCATGCTCCTTATACCCTCTCTCGTGTCCGCCACCAGCGCCACGTCGTCCGCGTACTTCAGGGCGTAAATTTTCTATCCTCCTATAACTGAGCCTCCCTCTCTTCTTCTTTTCCATCCTGTCTCCATATCCTCGATAAACACGTTGAACAAGGTGGGGCTCAATGCGCACCCCTGCCGGACCCCTCTTGTCGTTTCAAATTTCCTGGTCACTCCTTCCGCCGTTATTATTTCGTTCTGTGTGTTCTCGTAGATTTTCTTGATAATTTTTAGCACTCTTCCTCGTATTCCCGCACCCTCCAGTTTTCTTGTCATTTCTTCTCTATCCACGGAGTCGAAAGCTGTCCTGAAGTCTATAAACGCTGTGTAGAGTTTGCCACCCCTTCTCTTCAGCCTGTTGTTGATCAGCGTATTTAGCACAAAGATATGATCTCGCGTTCCCCTGCCAGCCCTAAATCCCGCTTGTCCTTCTCCCAGCCGATGTTTCGCTTCCAGTATATATCTTAGTCTATTGTTCAGAATCCTAGTGAGAAGTTTATACCCCGCGTCCATCAATGTTATTCCTCTATAATTTTGTACCTGCGATGCGTCACCAGCCTTGAACATCGGGTATATCCGCCTGATTTCCCACCCTCTTGCCAACTTCCCCTCCTTCCATAAATTGTTCAAAATATCGACCAGCTCCTCTCTCCCCTCCTTTGGTAGCCCCTGAAAGAACTCTATTACCAGTCCGTCCTGTCCTGCGGCCTTTCCCGTCTTCATCTTCCTTAGTTCCTTTTCCACCTCTTCCTTATTTATTTCCCGATTTGCTATTTCTTCCGTTATATCACTCTCCCGGCTCTCGTTGGTATCGGGGGTGTACTTGGTATCTTCAACCGCCCTGTTTTCCGCGTCCACTTTTTCTCTGCCTGCTTCGGTATCCTTGGTTTCGTCCCTCCCTCCCAACAGTCGCCTAAAATGTTGGAACCATTCTTTTTTCCCCTATTTGACTGCTGTTATTCTTCACGTTCCTTGGCCTGAAGTGCCTCAAAGCTTTCCATAAATCCGTGGTGTTTCTGGACTGACACACCCTCTCCCACCGTTCCTTCCATTGTCCTTCGGTCTCCTCTTTCCTTATTTTCTTTAGCCCTCTTCTTGCCTCCCTTAATCTCTCTTTCTCGTCTGCTCCTGGTGTTTTGAGAAAATCTTTCAATCGCTTCCATACTATTCCTTTTTGTTTTCTTACCCTTCCGCTTATCCTCTTCCCCTTTGCCGGGTTTTCTCCCACCCACTTTATCATCTGCGCCTCGTGTGCAGCTTCCTTTATTGTGGACACCAGCATGTCCCATCTGTCAAGCACTTCGCTCTTCTTATCATTCGTCTGCCATATTGCGCTGAATCTCCCCTCGTACTCTTCAGCTTTCTCTTGCTTCCATTTTATTATTTTCTCTCTCCTCCCCTGCTTTGCTTGAACTGGTTCACCTTGCCTCTCCTCTTTCCCATTCCCCACGCTTCTCTCCAGCGTCACTACTATCGGCAGGTGATCTGATTCCGTCCGTTCCTGAATTTCTATTCTCCTAATCATTTCTTCTGCCTGGCTGTTTACTATTGCGTAATCTATTACCTAACCCCCCTCCCCTTGACTCCCTATATAGGTCAGGTTTCCCTGCCTGTCCCCTTCCCACCTTCCATTTGCCACTATCCATCCGTTTCTCCGCACATTTCCAGCATTCTCTTTCCCTCTGTATTCTCCGTTTTGTCTTTCGATACTCTCTCCGCTTCTTGTCCTTCCCTACCTGCTATTCCCACCTGTTGGTTTCCAATTCTGGCGTTAAAGTCCCCCATTATGACCACCGCCTTCCCATTTTCGTCAGCTTCCTCCGTTATTATTTCCAGTTCTCCTTCCAAATCCTTTACGTTTTTATTATATATACTTATTGGAGTCCCAATCTCCTGACAATTTCTTCCCAATTGTATTCCCCTTATAATGAGACCCCCCTTCGATTCCGCTATTTTACCATCCCCCAGTATCCTTCTTCTAACCCCTACTAGATGACCTCCTTTCGCCCTCCCCCTTCTCTTTTCTCTTGTTGCCGCTTTGATGGTCCATACAAAATTCCCGTCCAACTTATCCTTTTGCCTTTCGGCCTCGCTTTCCTCCATCCACGTCTCCTGGGCAACAATGACGTCGTGCTCGCTTAGCCAGTCCCAGGCCTCCGTCATCGCTCGCATACCCGCCACGTTCCAAGTTACCACTCGTACGTGCCGTCGTACTGCTGTCTCGTCTGCCGCTGATCCTTCTTTTGAGACCCCGCTGCCATTCCATTTTTTCCTCGCCTGTTTTCTTCGTATCCGCCCGCGTCCTCCAGGTCTCCTAGTCTCTCGTTCCACGTTTTCCATCTCGTCCAGCTCTATCTTCAGATACTCGACTCTTGGCTCCTTTCCTTGTTTTCTCATGATTTCTGCGTATTCTTCTATCCATTCATGGACCTCCCACTCTCTAGAGGTAGGGTCCTCCCATATCGTCCGCCGTCCAGTCGCTCTTCTTCTTGCCGCTTCCATTATCTTCACCTTATTTTCCATGTCTCCTGTTCCGACTACTATTCCGTCGCTTGTTTCCTTCCATCTCCTGATAGATGGTTTTATTCCTGTTCTTTCCCATACGACCCTCTAGATATCCCATTCCATGCCGTGTTCCGATCTCTGAACCTCCTGTATAATGATGTTCTTTTTTCTGTCTCTCCGCTCCCGCCATTCTTCCTGCCATTCTCGATAACTTAGGCGTTTTGGTTTCTTCTTCACCAATCTCCTTATACTCTCGCCTATCTCCTGAGCTGTAGTTTTCTTCCTTTTGCTTACTTCTACCCACCCTTCTCCTCTTGCTTGTTCCTCGTCAACACGCTCTTGATCCTTCGTTGCCCCCCCCCCCCCCCGACCTCGATACCCGGCCTCATTCTGATTTTCGTCCAGACCCCGTTGATTTCCGCCGACTCGCTGTTCTCCCGTTTTTTCCCCTACTTGCGTCTTTGTCTGTCTTGTTTCTTCCAGTCTTTTATACAATTCCTCGTTTTCCCATTGCAGTCGCTGAATTGTGGCGTCTTGCTGTTCGAATCTTTCCCGCCATCTCTCCTGTTCCCCCGTGAGCATTTCTTCCACCTTTTGTCTCGGAATTTTGTCACTCCCCTCCAGTTTTCTCGTCGTGTCTTCTATCGCCATGCTCACTATTCTCTTTATTTTTTATTCCAGCTCCTTTTCCCAATCCATCGCCCACTTGTTTCCTATTTTTTCAATTTTTTCAATTAGTTCTTTCTTCCAGCCGGTACTTTCTTCCTTACCCGTACGATCTCTCCTTCCCCCCTCCTTTTCTTCTTCTGCCGCGTGTCTTTCGTCGCTTGATTCGCCTTTGCTTCCGCTTTTTCTTTTCCTTACGCCCCAACAGTCCATTAGCGATCTTACGCCCTGGATCTTTCTTCTTTTAATACCGAGAGCCCCTCTCGGCCGGCCTCTCCTCCTCTTTCCTGTTTCCTGTATTTCGCCTGTCGTATCTTTGTCTTGTTCCGAGTCAGCTGTCAGTGATTGCATGCCTGTCTCCGTCGGATACATATACTTCGTCGGAATGTCGTATATCGCATCGATATAGCCGGCCTCGTCCTTACCTACCGCGATGTCGTCCTCTTGGTCGGTAAGGTATACCTCTCCTCCTGTCTCGATCTCCTGCCATCTCCCGCTGTTGTCGCTGCCGTTGCCCCTGTCGTTTCCGCTTTCTGCCATCTCTCTCGCTCTCTCGTCCTCCTCACTTCCTAACCTCATTCTTGTAAGCGATCTGTTTTCTTCTCGAAGTTCTCTATTTCACTATTTCTTTGTTCACCAACGCTCACTGATTTCACCCTCACTCTTCATGAGACTTTCACACTATCTGCACTTTCTTTGTTGTCTTTGCACTTGCTATTTTCGCCTCCACAGCTTGCAGCAAAAAGTCACTCAACGCTTCGTGCAATGTCCGCCCGCCATTTTCCCATTCCGAAATTATTATTATTATTATTGCTATTTGAAAATAATTAAAAACTGGAAAAATAGGACAAAAAATTAACTTTTTTCAGACAGTCGCCATTCAAACTTTTTCTTTCTTTGCGGTACCTCCCATACCCACATTCTTATTGGTCAAGAAAATTGGTATTATTTCTGTATCAGATGAATCGGAGCTTTCGAATGATCAATTTTTTTGCACAAAATTCTTTACATAAATTCTCGGAACATCAATAAAAACACGGTGAAAAAATGGACAGTGAATTTTTTTTTTTAATCCGAAGAAATCCTCGGAATATAGGCCTCTGGGCTAGAATACGGTCTTCAGTTATCGTTGTTTTGAAAAAAAACCTTAAGATTTGAAACCTCACGCAACTTACTTAACACATTCACATACGTTTCACTATCACCAATAAATATATAATTAAGGCGGTCCTCTAGTTTCTCGGCTGTTTTTTTACGGCTTTTTCAATATTTTTTTACGGGCAAAGCATCAAAATAATCAATCTCATTGTTTTTGCATAATCTTTATTAACATTTAAATAAGCTTTACAAATTTTTTGAAGTCAAAATATATAATAGAATAAAAGTTATAGTGGCCGACAGGAACACATCAAGTAAAAGAGGTGCTTGACGGTGACCAAGATTGCGGCTGTTCTGCTTATCTGAAATCAAAAAACCAAACGGCATTTTAATCTTCATATTTAAGACTAGCGATTGAACTAGAGTGAATTCTAAATTACAAAAATTGACTTTTTTATACCCTTTTGAAAATTACATTCTATTTTTTACTCATTTTTTCTTAAGTTTTTCGCTCGTACAAAAAAAACTATCGAAGCAATCATGATAATCCTAGTTCAATCGCTGGCTTATAACATATTAAAGATGCTGTATAAATTTGAACAAGGTCGGTGCAGTAGTTTCTGAAATATCGTGGTCACCGTTTCGAAAAATGGTGTTTCGAGAAAAACGCGTTTAAAAGTTCGCGCATGTGATTTATACTAAAAAATTTCATCTCACCGTCAATCTGCTATGCCTGGATCATACAATAGGGCTTCCTCTTCTTCGTGGAAGTCACGCAGAGCTGCTCCGTCTTCCCTTTTCGCGATTCGGGCCTATTTTACAACATCACTCGTGCGCCTTTCTGAACGGTCGATCCGAGAGCTATCACGCTGTTGAACATATCCTTTAGCTTGTGGGCCAATTTTCACTCCCACGGTTTCCAAGGTCTTCAGGATAGATTTGAATCCTTCGGCTTTACCGATTTTTGGACATGAATCTATTTCTTTTTCTCTCTCACACTTGCACGCCATAGAAATTTTAAAGCCCAATCCTCGTATATGACGTTGATAGAAAGTCACCGTACTTTTGCACTCTTTACAAATAACAGCCGGAGAAATGGTTGAAAATACACTCACCAAATTCAAAATACAATACAAAATAGTCAGTTCAACGTTCACTTAAAATTTTTTATTTTGACGAAGTTTCTTCGCTGACGCCGATGTAAACGACTTGTCTTGTTCAAAAGTGCGTCAGTTGCCTGCTCATTTTCGCTTTTTAGGTCGATCGTAACGAGCCGGGGCGTCTCTACTTCCTTTCTTTAACATTTGGAAAATTATTTTCAAAAAATCAGCTACGTGCGACTCGCAAGAGAAAATATGCCTCAGCAAAACTGAACTAACCGACGCTTCACGGCGTCTTAGTCAATATTCGAAAGCGTCTGTCAAGGGTCTCGGCTCCCCTTTACTCGGGCCTAATTCACAAAAGGTTCAGGTAGCAGTTAGATTTAGGGATATCAATACAATGGTCAGCGCCGCTCGGCTTTCGGAGCAGTCCGGCACGCGCTCCGTATACCTGCTCCGTTCTAGGGCCGTAACTTGTGAACCACTTCGAATATCGAAAAATCCTTTGGCACACATTTTCTACACATGTTGTAGATGTGATTTATGGAAAAAAATCGATTTTTTTCGACTCGAGAAACTAGAGTACCGCTTTAAACGTTTTGCGCCCAAAACTGATATTTTAACATGGATGTAAGCAAAATATGTAATTGTTTCTCAATCAGTCGATCTTCGCGATATCGTGATGTAAAGAAAAAATATAAAAGACAGCATTCTGCGAATCAAACACTCCTGTCATATGATACTCAATCTGATGATGAATTTATAGTTTGGAGTTTATAGATGCTTTCCAACCTTCCAAAACTGCGAGATATAGAGTGTCATTCTACGTTTGTCAGATTCTGGAGTGATAAAGACCAACGGTCTTGCGCTGTCCGAGTGGTCCGTGTGTTTGACAAAAACCGAATATTTATTTCTGCCATTATCTCAGTCCGCCGGTATATCGACAACGAACTTGGCGACTAAATCCTTTTATCCTTTACCAAAAGCAACCCCAGCACTAAAAATCTCTTGACTTTTTACACCTGCATGTAAGACAGTGGATAGGGATGACACGTTGGTTCGATTCCTCGCTTGGCTTTTGATCGTACGAAAGGCGAGAATGGTCACGGCTTTCGTACGAATGGCATACGGGACCGTGAGAAACGATCTCTATACATAAAACTGTAGAAGCTTCCTACAACCAACCTCTACATCCCCATTTGTCTATTCTACGATACAAGTTGTGGTAGCCGGTAGTGGTGGCGACCCTTGTCAGGAAAGGTCTTCAATTATTGGCATATTGCCAATCAGAAATTTCTCTCCCTCTCTCTCTTTCTCTCTCTCTCTCTCTCTCTATCCCCACATGGAAGTAAAACATATAAAAAATATATCAGACATACAAACTGAATGTATGTTTTATATATTTGGAATATGAAATCCGAATATATTTAAGGTGTGTTATGTATATCTGAATATACATTACTATATCTATGTATTGTGACGGAAAATTCACGTTCTCCCAATACGTCACAAAAGGGACCTTCTATTTTTCCCGGCGATTTATTTAACGGGGCGCCAGCCTCCGTAGCAGCTCGCCGGGAAAATTAGCCGGACGGAGTCCGGCCAGTGGTCACCCAAGTTGCCGGCTAGCTGCAGCCTTGGGTCGTGGCAGAGGGGCAGGGTTAGTGGCAAAGAAAATTTGCACACACTCGAGTCGAGGAG
>OZ023312.1:59640833-59665108 GCA_964007375.1 Ophion obscuratus
GACCGCGTAACAATTAACAACACCAAAATTACGCTACGTGGTACACGAACACACGGTCACACGACAGGCGCGACGGACGCGCGGGTAACCATAACGACGCGACACGTAACCCCGCACCACGAACCCATCCTTGCCAGCGTACAACGCGAATCACAAAATCTTAATCGTCACAAATTAAACGCGTTCCACGCTCGCCACTGGGCGGAGGCCGCCACCGAGACTCAAGGAAAAAAAACCAACAAAAGGTCGGCGGACTACCGAGGCTTTTTATAAGACAATGCGCCAGCCGAAACCCACCAATAATTTTTCCGCAACCCGTTTAGCCCAGTCGAATTAGTTCAAAAAACGGGCAAAGATTTACAAAATATTTTAGCAGCAATTTTCTTTCGGAATTCGTTGGGGGGGGGGGGGGTCACTGGTAGTCTAAATTCAAAAAGTAGAGGTACCAGATTTTTCACTTCATCCGCCATCTTGATTTAAAGGGTTATTTTTTGTTTGGGTTCATAACTCGTTGTGTTGAATAACTCGTTCATTTTCAATTTTACACGCAAAATAGTTACTACAAAAGTTGTTTAAAATTAAATTTCCTACAATTTTGGTTCTCATCAATTTTTTCATAGGATCGGTTTTTTTTTCGATTTATACCCGAAAAGAGGGGGTGAATTTTTTGTTACCGAATAACTCGTTTATTTTCAATTTTATGCGAAAAATTGTAATAAACAAAGTTGTTTAAAATTAAATTTCCTACAATTTTGATTTTCAACAATTTTTCGTAGGATCTATATTCTTCGATTTATACCTGAGAAGAGCGGGGGGTGAACCTAAGTATTCTATTATCGCGTTTATTATTGATGTTGTATCATTATTTTTTCTGTCTGTTTTTTTGTTACTGATTGTCGTTGTAAATTTGATGTGTTGAAAATGTTATTTGCTACAATTATGATTCCGATTTTTTCTAAAGTTTATATTTTTGGGACGCACGTTCACGGTAAAGGAAAAGAGGAGTGTAAATAATCAGTTTATCGAACAGTATAATTTTTACAATTGAAAAAATGAATTTTACTTTCTTTTCAGTACACTTTCAAAAGTCTTTCGAAATTTCAATTAGGTCTGTTTGGAACGTTTAGCCGATGGCTCGGCCAAGTTTTCGTCGTTCGATTCTTCCTCGTAATTGTCGACGAATTCGTCTGGAAGCTCAGGAGGGTCGGGGGTGACTTGTTCTGAGCGGTTTTCGTCACTGCCAAGGTCATCTTCATCCAGCAGCTCTCGAATTGAGACAACGTTTTCGCAGGTTTCTCCGTTGCAGTTGTGGCATAAGACGGAACATTTGAGTCCGGATTTGCGACAACCACACATTTTTAGTTTTTTTTCCACCCCCATTCCGTAGCGTTGACTTCATACTCCATCCACATTTTGACCTGCAGGTACGTCCTGTAGATATGTTGTTCTACTGCTGCCGAGGTAGGTGGGAGCGTCGCAAAATTGAATTTGTTCCTCGTAACTGATTCTCGATTTCGATTTCGATAAATCGAAAAATATTGATTCTACGAAAAAAATGATAAGAATCAAAATTGTAGGAAATTTAATTCTAAACAACTTTGTTTATAACAATTTTTCGCGTAAAATTGAAAATAAAAGAGTTATTCGATAACAAAAAATTCACCCCCTCTTTTCGGGTATAAATCGAAAAAAATCGATCCTATGAAAAAATTGATGAGAACCAAAATTGTAGGAAATTTAATTTTAAACAACTTTTGTAATAACTATTTTGCGTGTAAAATTGAAAATGAACGAGTTATTCAAGAAACAAAAAAAAACCCTTTAAATCAAGATGGCGGATGGAGTGAAAAGTCTGGTACCTCTACTTTTTGAATTTAAACTACCAGTGACCCGCCCCCCCAACGAATTCCGAAAAAAAATTGCTGCTAAAAATTTTTGTAAATCTAAAATACTAATTCAACTGGGCTGGTAAACCCATATCGGCGATCCGTCTCGCTCGGCCCTCCGTGGCTCAATTCCTCTCTCTTCCTCCTTCTGCTAGCGAGACGTCGGCCTTCGCCCTTCCTCCATTTTTCCTAATTTTCCTTCGAGTGGGGCGCGACCCCACCCGCTTCCATAATGAGGACTCGCTGGAGTCCGCTCGGTGTCGAGTGCATATGTTTATGTGTGTTTGTGTTCGCAAATGTGTGGGTGTTTGTGTTCGCAAATGCGTGCGTGTGTGTGTTTGTGTTCGCAAATGTGTGTGTGTGTGTGTGTGTGTGTATGTGTTTGTGTTCGCAAATGTATGTGTGTTTGTGTTCGCAAATGTGTGTGTGTTCGTGTTCGCAAATGTGTGCGTGTGTTCGTGTTCGCAAATGTGTGAGTGTGTTTGTCAGAAATTGGTGGAGAGGGTACGTAACGACGGCTCGCTGGCGACGGATTCGTGAAGATATTCTTCGACATCACCAGGCAGATCGCCGTTATTAACGTGCTGAACATGCGAGATGCGGAGACCAATTCTTCTAGCATATCGGCACTCTACTTCGCCTCCCGGAAACGAGAGTAAGCGCTTCCGCACGGGGTTCATGACGTTCCCCGCTGGGTCAAATGCCTCGAGTCAACATTTGAATTTCTTTATGGGACGCTGCGGAGAACGTTGCGTTGGGGCTTGTCTCTCCCCGGTCGGTGACATGGTGTCCGCCTTGACGGTGTGTCGGATCTGTGGCTCAAGACCCATGGCCAACATACGGTCAGCTTTGTCCGGCATCAGCAACCGGCCATGGTACCAACCGATTTTCGCCACGCCCATTCCTCCGAATCCCTAATGTGTGCGTGAGTGGGTGCCTCGCAAATAATACAAAAAAAAATAGAAAGAAATATAAATAATTAATAATTTTGTACGCCCTAAACCTCCTATGGGTCCTCATTCGGGGTGAGTGCCGAGCGAGAGGGACATCTCCACGTGGCTTTGGGGCTCATCAATTTTTGCCACGTGACAGTATTTATATATGAGCTAATATATCATAAATATATTCCAGATTCGTTTGAACCATACAAAACGTCATCGTATATATATATATATACAAAAAACCATACAAAAATCTCGTATATATATATATATATATATCCCGACACTTTTTCGCGTACCACATGCCCTAGCAGAAATTGCAGTCTGAAGAAAGGGTGGCATTTTATTGCTTTTTAAGCCTCAGATTAAACTCCGCTATTGAAAGATTGCCTTACAAATTTTCCACGATTATTCGCTTGTTAAAATAATAACGCCTTATGCCTTTTGTGAAAATATAAATAAACACACTAAATTATGCATTATTTCAGTTAATTTGTGGTGTAAGTATCGTAAAAATTGAAAAGAAGCCAAAGAAAAAAGTCTCCGAACGGGGACTCGAACCAGCTACCCTCGCAGTAGGAATTCGAACCCTTGCCGCTGCGCGAACCACTGCTTAAAAATTACGCTAACATAAAAGACTTATGTACTGACCGATTCGCGATAAAAATTTCATTTCCTAAACGCTTGACCATCTGGAGTTCCCACTTGCGTCACTTTCATTTATAGTCAAGCCTTACATATACTGTGAATCCGGACGTAATCGGTGATGACGAACCGCTGACCTCCCCTTCACACGTAGTTCCATCGAACGATTGGCTCCTGGTTGGCTAAGCAACTTGAGTTACAGATGACGCTGTGAATGAAAAAAATCTTCAAGACGGTATCTCGCGATGACCTAGCCGGAATAAATGATCGGACAAAATATTAAGGTTATGTAATTGTATGCGATTATCGCTCTCAATGCGAACGGAATTAAGTAATTGATCCGATAATGTTATTTGTATTTGTTAATCCACCCATTTTTCAATAAACTAACATTTTGTATTGTACAATATGTAGACGATGCGAAAATTCAGAAGTTCAACAAGTAGAATTAGCTCAGTCGACAACGTCACAGCTCATCACTCAGAGGTCCCGGGATCGAAAACACCGTACGGCGTAAGCGTTTATCTGATATAATTTAAAATTGAACCATTAATATATTTGCAGCGTTAATGCCATAACCGTAATTAATGAATAACGAAGAATATCGTAAAAGGGTGTAGAATGATGTATATAACGTGCAAACAAAGTTTAAAGACATTTAAAGTTGATTTCAAGTTAAGTTTAAATATATTTCAAGTATATCTTTAATACACTTTGAATATATTTCGTATATATTTTGGATGCAGTTTGAGTTCATTGTAAGTATATTTACAATATAGTTCGAATATATGTAATCGCATATCCAACATATATTTTTTATGCATTCTGAAGAACTATTTTGGCCCAAAAGTTTGATATGGCGAATATATTTTTAATGCATTTCCCGTATATATTGCGTATATTTAATATATATCTGAGTTGTATAATATACATCTACTCGTACGTTCCTGTAAGTACTCCAAGTAGAAATGTGCTTGCCCTCTTTGGAGACGAAAAATAACGAAGATTTTCGAAACCGATGAACGTCAGCCAAACAAATTATTCAAAATGATTCAAAAATACTTTCAGAAATGTTACTTCATTTGCAGATTGTAAAAAAAGTGCATTGAGTAGGGATGAATAAAAGTGTAACAGAATATTATACTCAACCGTTGGGCAGGGTGCACGATGGCGAAACACAAGGCGACAATAACAGTAACAATAACAAATGGACGAAGATACATTATATCTGGTCGATCAAGGCAGTATTGTTAGAAAAAACAAATCGTTTTCTTTCAAATTTAATCTTCTTATTCTACAGACCTTTCTGAATACGCCTGTGAACACCATTTGATGACACTCATAAAATTAGCCGACTTAGATAAATTATAAGTAGTACGCTCAGGGAGCCCGGTCGATATGCGGCAAACGTTAAAGGCATTTTTCTCGAAACTATGCTTCAAGAATCGGCAACCACGATATCCGGATATCCAATTGCCTGATTGAGCTCAGATTTGGCATACACCTTTAGTAGACTGTCTAGTAGACTAGCTCGGAAAAATAGGAAAAATTAATAACCATAGTTTAGTATGCCGCCATTTTGTAATTCTTATTTTTCTTTTGCTAATGTGGCCCCAAACATCAAAACACTCATACAAATTAAGAATGTGTTTGGTTTTCTTTTTGGATTCATACAACGCCCACAACCCCGGCCGCCAATTGAAGTTTTCCGCGCACCGTTGGAAAAAAACTTGGGTATTTTTTTTAATTATACCATTCCAAGAATCACCTCCGAAACAGCGGTCTAGACAAAATACTGTCTTAAGGGGTTATGTCTGATTGTAAATGTCGGAAAATCACTTGTTTCAAAACGAATATTTTTTGATAGTATAATATCTTATAAGAGCTCCCTGGAAATTTCACCATGATCGAATCAAAATTGACAGATTTATAGGCTGTTACGGTGACGCCCGTCGGAACGTTCGGACCGTCGTTATCAACTTTAAACGCTTCTGTCTCGAAAGCACGTTTTCAAAGTCAGTAAAATATCTCCAAAACTAGTGGATCGATCTTTTCAAAATTTTGGAGCTTTTTCTGGATGTAAAAATATAGTATCTGATCGAAGCATTTTATTCCGATGGATACTTTCGATTTGATGAAAGAAAAATGCCCATTCGCAAAAATCACCACTCACTTGGATCACGCGCAATTTTGTTTAAATTTGATATCTCGGAGATAGCTCCGATTAATCATAGGATAAACTAATATTCTAACGACATCTGTTAAAATTTTTTTCAAATTAGATAACCTACTTCAAAAGGCCGTTGCTCACCGCACAAAATGTTTTCGAGAGGTGCTTCCCGGAAAATGGCTGTAAATCGATTATAATGAAACATTTATACACAAAACAAGTACAGAGTGTTTTGAGTATAAATGAGATGATACTTTTTCAAATGCCTGATTTTCCTATAAATGTATCATCAGAATTTTCTAAACAAAAATCCCAAAAATGAGCTGTTTTCCACTGTTACAACTAGGCATAACTCGTTAAAGAAGTTTCCCAGCGTAGGAAAAGACGCATCCAAGCATAGGCATTCGGATAGCCAGAAGAGAAGCTTGATCGTGAGCGATCACTGTGGCAAATTTTTGTACTACGTATATAAACTTCTCGAATGGAGTAAATACATACAGGGGTAAGCTAGAGGGAGGGGGGGGTCGTCTCAACCTGCTCTAGTTCAACTCTCCAGTGCCTCGGGTCTCGCTTGGAATTCTCGACCGTCTCAACTCTCGGTCATCTCAATTCTCGCGTGGTCCAAACTCTCTTTCGAATCGTCTCTACTGCCCAGCAATTGGGCTCGCATCGTTCGGGTTCAGACTTAATCGGTAGTCGTCGATCACCAGGACCGGGTCGGCTTTCTATTATATCGACTCTTTACTCTACAGGGACTACACTTCCCACTCTGCAGAGTGGAGACTAGGAGAAAGTCGAATCGGTCCTGCTGCCCGGCGGCTACCGATTAAGGGTGATTCCATGATTGAGGGCTTTGGACTATTCGAGTACAATTGCTATACAGTGTGGAAGAGACTTTTACTTGCTGGTCTACGACGGGTTACGTCTACTACTACGTACGCGATATCTGACGGAATTTCTCTCAGTTATTTTTCCAACGAGCCCCAATCCGCCTCAACTTCGTCCTTACCTCCCATTCCACATCCAAACCCCCTCTATCAAATCTATTCCACAACTCTCCCCTACCTCCCATTCCACCCCCCCCCCCCCGCCCCCACTTTGCGGCCGCAACCGACTTCCCCCTCTGTATCGTATTCACCATGGCATATTTGCCATGGGCATAGGGAAACTGCGGAAAAACCTATACCGATACAGCCGGTCACAAGTTCGCCTCCCAGTCACGGAACTAGTCGTCTTTCGCCGAAAAATGTCGAAGAAAAACATTTCCCGACGAAAGTTCGCGACTGGGTTTTGAACCCGCGACCTCCCGATCCGCTGGCCAGCACGCTCACCACTAGACCATCGCACCGGTGAGTATGCAAAAATATTTTATTATTGTTTTCTTAAAATACAAATTGCCAGTGGTATACATTGATGTTCAGAGGAAATCGCTCAAAAAATGTCCGCACTCCGCGGGAGTTCTTCCTCGCGCTGTAATTGTCTGAAATAAAAAAATCAAAATGATTCTTAAAGGTAATACCCATACGCTATCGATGAAGCAGGATTTTGGAAATATATGCAAAATTCACGAAATGGCAGCTTAATAAAGTCAATTTTGTGATTCTTTATGGAACTTTTCGCTATATTTAAGAGCAAGAGTACGTTTCATTTTTTGAATTAAAATATTAGTTCGTTTCACCAACAAACTGATGGTACAAGGAAGATGTGTGACAGATTTCATCCAAATCGGTTGAATAGTTTTTGAGTAATCACTCTAGCAGTTGGAAAAAATATAGTTTTGAGAAAAACGCGCTCAAAGTTTTAACAGGGGAAAACTTAATTATTTTGATGTCTTACCGGTTATCCTGCGATTCCAACGCCGTACAGGATTCCTTCGGCTTCCTCGTAAAAACGATTTTCCTGCTGTTGCTGCTCTCTACGGGCTTTCCGACCCGGCATTCAATAAGCCGATAGGTCAACAGCGGATTCCAATACACTTAATTAGAACTCGCACTAAAAAGTCTGTTGGCACTGGCACTCTGCCTTTCGTTATTTTCCGTATTACAATTAATATGTTGGTTTCCAAAAAATGTTCTCTTCCGTGAAGGTCCCTTAGGTGTTGCATGAGAATCTTTTGTCTACGCGGACATTTTGAGAAGCACTAAGTTCACAACTGGCCCAAGGTGAATTTCAAAGTACCTGCGACGCTCCGCATCGACGACGATGGGCCCTACCGCGTACGACTACTAAACATAAAAGATCGGAGCAAGACGAAATGTAGAAGGGCACATGCAGAGCCGTCCGCGGCCGCACACTTGCGTCAACTCAGCATAAACGCTCCTGCAGTTTTTCCGCAAAAACTCAGGCAATACTTGGAATTCTGGTTTAAAAATTGCACACAATATTCTCAAGACATTGAACTATCGATTCATGGAAAGAAAAAAAATCGATTTTTATTCAATTTTAAATGGTCTTCGCCCCTTAAATGGTTCAACTGACAAAATGCGTGATTTTAGTCTTGGTAGGAGGTACTTGGCTTAGATTTTCGATCAGCTCAATCGAAAGTTTCGAGTACTTCTGTAAGTGAATCTGTAATTTTCTTACAATCGCTAATATCGGAGAGTATTAGGTGCCCCCTCTAGCAATTCTACGTCGACTGTGAAAATTTCAAGTTATTCGGTTCAGCTGTCTTTGAGAAAATTTCCGAAAACACTTCGTAGATTTCTGCGCCGACAGAGTCGAGTGTAATTTGTCAATTGAAAGAGAAAAAAAATACTCATCACCGAATGGACCTCGAAGGTGCTACGATCCATAACCATAAGAGGAAAAAAAAACATTTTTAGAATGGCCAAACGGTGGCTATTTCGCGATGTGTGGATCAAGAGAGTCCGGTTGCGTCTCTGATAAGATCGGAAAGTTACCATCGGTTCAGTTGGTTGGCAATCGTCGCATCGAATGGCATCACAACACCAGAGGCAAAACCTTCAGTTCAGGTATCATTTAACGAGAGTTGTAGTACTGTTATGCATCACACTTTTCGATGTTTCACACGATCCAAGAGAAACGAGGCCAAGTGTGTACGTATATGTTATTCCATGCACTTGAACAGAAAACGCTGTTTCGATTGTACCTCGATCTCTCTGGCTGTCTGTCCATCTACTCCACTGTCTGTGTCTCCTCGACGTGAAGGTATTAATGCTATCGCTGCTGGTACGTGGGAGTATATGGCACACTCGGCGAAATCTGCGCAACGAGTCCCTCCAAGACCTGCAATATTTGCCTTTCTTTCAACAAGTAAATATTGACCCGCACGCTTAGTAAAGACTGCTCCAATGTTCTCTCCTCTCTTGCGTTTTTATCCTTTTCACTTTGCGCTGTTTGATACCTGCTTCAATGATATATCTACCCCGTTCTTGCATTGTAATTTGCCTCCCGTAATTCACTCGGCCAGTCTTTATACGCGCATAGTGTATAATGATCGCATTTATAGCCATACCGAGCTAAATGTTATAAGTAGGCAGAGAAAAGAGACCATCATTCCCGCAAGTACGTATTTTTCCATATATGAAAAATGAACAGTATCGGCTGACGCAGAGTGAAGTATTGCTTCGCTATTGAGTTGCCTGAAAAATAACGACTGTTCAATACAACAACTTATATCGGTTAAAGAAGCTGTTCAGGGTATTTGCGGGGCAGGCGGTAAGAGGGGAACGCATATGCTTAAACACGGGCGCATGTGACGGCTGCCAACCCAGAATAATAAAATTTTCGGTTACGTATAGCAAATAAATTTCAGCTAATAAATATGTGGAATGCATGTAAATGATTG
Source organism: Ophion obscuratus (assembly GCA_964007375.1). Classification (NCBI taxonomy): domain Eukaryota; kingdom Metazoa; phylum Arthropoda; class Insecta; order Hymenoptera; family Ichneumonidae; genus Ophion; species Ophion obscuratus. The sequence goes on from OZ023312.1 coordinate 59,650,284, forward strand.
TTTAGAAATGTTATTAATCTTTTTCATTTATTTGCATCGCGAGTAAGTTATTAACCCCGTTGAAGTGTGGCAAACGCGCAAATTAGTTCTCAGTAACTGGTATCACTGAGCTCAGATACGGACGCCACATCGTGAGCACGTAGCTGTCAAACATCCTTCGCGAATTCCTTTTTTTTGCCGGCGAAAATGAAAAGATGGAATGGAAAAATGCAAATCGAAAAGCAGTACAATCGACGGTTGGAGCAAGTATACAACCTGGAAGGCGGCGGAAAAAAGTAGTTGAGCCGGAAAATGAATGCGCAGTCGAGGGACGACGCGTAATTCATTTGAAGGTTATGTCGAAACACACGAATTGCAGCTTGTGTAAAGAATGATTCAAAATATTGAAATACTCTTGATGAAACCGCGGTAAGAAATGTATAGCAAGGAATCAATAGTTTGTGCGTTTTTAATTTCGGGGCCTGTTCAAAATGGCTAACTTGATAGCAGCGCTTCCACGCGCCGTAGGGCGCTTTATTTTTTTGCGCGAACTAAAGGTCGTCGCTCACTTATCAACCCGGCACCTGATCAGCACCGCCTCGCCTCGAGCGGTTGTCATTTCTTAGATGGGCTTTCCATGCATATGCGCTCACTTGTCAACTTTTGCGAGCGAGCCGATCCGGGGATGCTACGGAGTTGACAAGTGAGTGCATATGTATGGAAAGTCCATATAAGAAATGACAGCCGCTCGAGGCGAGGCGGTGCTGATCAGGTGACGGGTTGATAAGTGAGCGACGACCTTAAACGTCTACTAAATGCATCGAAAATGTCATAAATCTAAAATGAAATAAAACACGCAACTGAGAGTTGTACCTCGATGATTTTTTTTTATAAGTCGCCATTCCCTGACCTCCTGTGATGATTTATTTCGAAGATAATAATTCGCTTACATATCAATTCGAACCTATAAACCTAGCTGCTTGTCTTCTGCCTATCCTACGCATGTTGCCACTACGCTACCGAGTAATTTTGTTATCTTGAGCACAGATATGGCATAAGAGACAAGAGTAATTCCGGCTGTACTTCCGAATAGCTGTTGCCTGCAATTTAGGTGAAATTTTGCACCCATCTTTATTTTTATAATACAGTCGAACCTTGATATAACGAATCTCTAGGGAAGTTTGTTATATTGAGATCATGTTCCTTAAAATATTCATTAAAAAAAATATATCAGTACTACAAAAATACGGATATTTAAAAATAAAAGAAAAAAAGGTTTAATTTAGGGCAATTTTTTCAAGCAATCAGCAATTAGAGCATAATGTATATTATTTTGTCGTTGTATCAAGGTTTCGGGTGTCTATCGGAAGGGAATAAACTCATCTTCGTTACATCGAGGAGTCGTATATCGAGGTTCGACTGTATAAGTCACTGCTTAAATGGATTTTTGGCGCATCGTAATAGTTTTGTACCATATAATAGTGATTTGTACCATATTATACGATACGATCTGCTAAATGCATAGTAATGTGTGTCCTAGGAGAACAGAAGTTGAACTACAAGAAGACGTGTTGAACTGATATCCTATTCTTGCAATGCAGCAAATATACTATCTAACAGTTTGTGAGACATGGGTACTTCTTAAAACTATTAAGCTGTGGTTGCTCGAACTGCAAATAATTAACGTCTGCATGCTCGAAAAACGTTAATTTTCGGCTACATGAATTGTGCAAACATGAAAAGAATAGTAGAGGTTTGACGGAACAAAACCTAACGTACAGTATAATCATTAGTATTTTTACGCTGATCTTGCTATAGCACTGAATTAACCGTACCTATATTGTCAAGCCTTTTACAATAGTGAATAATCATTTCGTGGATAATAGATAGCCAAACACGTTGTTTAGGTATACTTTTCGCTTATAGTCGTGTTGACCATATTATGATTGCCGTGTCAATAAACTATATGGAATTTTACTGTTTCCTCTTTTACCTATACCTTTTTTACCTTTAAACTATATGGAATTTTACTGTTCCCTCTTTTACCATGGGCGTTTGTTATAAATATCGTGGACTTTTCTCTTAGTGTACCGTTTATGAAGATGAAAGATTTTTTTTACATAATTTGCATCCTTAAAGCGTTCGAAACACGTGGGTTTGTTTTGTTTGGGTTGTCAAAAACAGACATTAAATAGGATTTTTTATAACGTTAAACTTTAAATACGTTTTTCTGGAAACAGAATTTTTCAGCCCATGGGACGCTCTACAGCTTCAATGGATGAACCGATTCACATGAATCTCTACGCAATTGAAAGGAAATTCAATTTGCGGGGCCATCAGGAACCGTTTTCTTGTCAAAAATTGATTTAGAAACATTTTTTTCGTTCGTTGAAGCGAAAAAACCGGGCAAGAACATTGGGTTTTTTTTTCAAATGACTGCTATTTTGTTGTCCAGGGATTTCTCAGAAAACAAAAAACGATAAGCGCCCCTCCCCCCCCCCCGAAGTTAGACTAGTTTAATCATGTTTAACCCGTTTTTGTTTTGATTGAACTGGCAAGGCTGTGGAGTACCCCGTGCAGACGAAAACCCCCTGCATGTCCTCCGGCTCCCTTTATTTGATGGGGGCTGGAGCCGCTTTTTTGGATTTTTTAATTAATCAAATTGGAATTTACTCTCCATGGATATATGAATAAAATACGTTGAAACCGATTTCCAAAAGTATTTATGATATATAAAGAAAAATTCCCGATGTTCATGCATTTGTATGCCTCTCGGCGGTAGCCTGTCTTTAATACGTTTTTTATTTCTTCATATTTCAATAATACTTTCTACTCAGAGGGTACCTTACCACTGACATATGGTACGGGATACAAATGGTCGGAATCCATCGCATAATGCGTTAAAGGCGCCAAATTGGCCTCCTCATTAATATGAGCCTGGGCTAGGCGTGTACATGCAAGCTATCGACTGTTTCGCTTTGCAGGCGATGCATGACCCGTAGACTGATCACATATCGATTTTGTCAACCTAGGCGACACAATCATTTTATTCGCGATGTACGAACGCTGTGAGAAATTCACCAATTACGCTGTCGTCGATATGAGGTCAAGAGGTCTGCATGAGCTTGACATTTTTTAAATAGGACTTTTTTGGATCTTATAGCCTCTGGTCGTCAATTTGCAACGAAGATTTAGTGGTAAATTCAAAAATAGATGAACGACGATTTTTCTGTGATATAGAAAGAAGAATTTTTCTTTTGAGATTTTCGCTAAACTATGTTTTGTGAAACGATGTAAGTCGTGTCTCAACATCTATTTGTCTGATTGACATCAGATTCGGGTAGAGCATAGTTTATAACATTTGCTATCGTATGACCCGATGATTTTTTTATATGTTTATCCATTGGTAAACATGGCATACCCAATGATTAAAATCGTTTCTTTAGTCGAAAAACGAGCCTTTTTTTCGCTTGCCATTTTCGTAATTTTAAAAAGTTCCAAAAAGTATCCGGTCGTACGAAAGTTTTATTATTGTACCGAAAGGACATTTTATTATTTTTCCAACAGCGAAACTTTGTTTAAATAATAATGACTGCGTTGTTTATCAATATTTTTCAGTAAAAAATACTCAAACCGTGCAAGATAGCGTACTAATTGTGTGCAAAATCCCGACCGCGTCATCCCAATACATCAGCGAAAAATATTAAAAATCGACATGTTATTTGAGCCCCAAGCTTATGCATGCCGTTAAAAAAGGATATGCCTCATCGCTCCGTACGCATGAACCAAGAAGTATTACTGCAGTTTTTTGTAATCCTCGTTCAGTTGTCAGAGCCTCAAATTTTTTTATCTGATTCCTCTGGTTGACAGCGGATGATATTGCCACCAACAAACATTTAACCCATTAACGACCACGAATGGTAATTTTTTCTATCATTTTCAAGTCAAATACTCGTCATTAAACAATAAAAATTTACAAATAGAAAATATAGTCCTTAGTACTTTCGAGTGTGCTTTTTCAGAATCCGGGGTTAAAATTGAGTTTTGTCCAATAGAAAAAATATGGCCGCTTTTAAACAAAAAAAAAACAAAAAATCGAAGACATTTTTTTTTTTCTCATAGAAAGCGCTCGAGCACCCCCCTTTTTCAACCATGAGTGCATAAAATGGTTGTAGTTGAACAGCGTATTTTTTAAATTTGCCGTAATCAACATTGTTACCCCCAAAATGGCGTTCTTCACCCCTTGAGCGGCGAGAAAAATGTCACGCTTCGCGTTAAAAAGAAAAAAAAATCGGACTTTCACGAAAATTGGTATCCCGGGGTTTTCGGGGTCGCTGATTACGATTCTGCCCTCAAAATTCAAACATTTAAAATGGCGGATCCAATATGGCCGACCAAAAATGCAAAAACTTATTTGAATCGGATGAAATGAAAAGCGGGATCACGATTCTGCCCTCAAAATTCAAAAATTCAAAATGGCGGATCCAATATGGCCGACCAAAAATGCAAAAACTTATATGAATCGGATGAAGTGTGGCACTCGGGGGTTTTCGTGGTCGCTGATCACGATTCTCCCCTTAGAATTCATTTTATTGGCAAAATATAAAGGAATAAGGTTTTATTCCGATCATTTTCCAATGAGAAACTACAAGTTTGAAGCAACAGAAATATGCACTTTTCCTCAACTGTTTATCGATTTTTGGATTTTTATGGACGAGTTGAGAATTTATAACGTATGACATTTTTATTCTGTAGTGATTTCTTGTCGAATTTTAAAAATGTTCTTAGCGATTCTTAGTTTGAACGATATATCGTTCAAACACTTTTAGGCTCTCTGTACATTTGTAATATATGTTATATATACTTTGTTAGAGCGATATTACACAAAATCTTCGGTATCAGATCAATCTTGACGCGAATTTCTTTGAATCATAAATCAGCTAAGTTATATCAAATCTCGACTTTTTGTTATATTTATCTACGCAATGTCACAGAAACGACCGAGACGTGCTGTTTCTCCTGATTCTGGTGATGAAACATATGCCTCAGACGATGATGAAACTGTTCTAACAGCGAATCCAGATAATTCTGGTTTATCAGACGATTTTTATTCCGATTCTGATTCTGACCGTGACGAAAAATTACCGAGAGCCACTTTTAGGAGAGCTTCAAAAAGTTACCAAGCAGATCAAGCTAAGCTGGAAAAGGATCATGAATTTCAATGGGTAAATGGTAAAAAAAAAATATTCTGATAAGATTGACAATGAAATACTATTGTCTACGTCTGAAAAGCGTAAAATTCGAAAAAGCGAGCCCGTAGAACTGTTTGAGACTTTTTTTTTCAATTGAGATGAAATAATACATTATCGATGCATGTAAGGAAAATGGTTTTGATTTACCATTGGGCAATTTAGATACTGTGACGGGAGACATTTTCTCTAACCGGAAACGGGAACTGAACGAGAACTCAAACCGGGATCTGGTGCGAGAAACCGTCACCTTCGGCCGTCCACCCCGCGCGCGTGCATCCGCAATACCCGGGGCGCCAGAGACTTTGTTTTTCCGGTCGTCTCAACCGGAATAACTGGGGTCGGGGTGATCAAACCCGACCCACCAAACGGAGCTGGAGAACTCCGTGATTTTTGTTTCACCGGAATCATAACCGGTATGACCTGGGAGTGTGGAATCCTCCCTGATTTTTTTACCGGAATCATAACCGGTATGACCTGGGAGTCTGGGCACCTCCCTGATTTTTGGATCGCCGGAATCATAAGCGAACTAACTGGATGCACTTACGCGGGAGGACGGTTGCGGTAAAGCACGGCCGCTCAGGCTGTGGGATATGGTAGAGGGGTCGGGATTCACCGGGGAGTAGCGTGAGCGAGCACGGGATTTATCACTATCGCGATGACGGTAACGTCATTAATAAAATAAAACAATGGTTTTATTTTATTGTGCGGGAGCCGGTGGCTTAACCACCCGAGAACCTTTTACTATTCTAGCCTCCGCCCGTAACCCAAACGGCCCGCTCTCCAGCACGATGCACCACTACGATGGGGCGCCGACGTTTCAGCCGGGCGTGCACCGATTCCCCGAGAGGTCTCACTGGGTGCGTCCCTCGGTCGGGATTGCTCAGTACGTCGAGGCACACGCCGCTCGACCGAGTTCCGCACGCCAACCTAACCGAAACGAAAACACAACCCAAAACCTCAACGTAACAAGACAAACATACTAGAGAAAAGACCCTTAACACAAACGGATGGGTCGCAACCCGGGCATCGAGAGCATATCTTGATCATGAGTAGCCTTTCTGTGACGTGTCTTAAAAAATCACGTCACAATACATTTATTGGAATCATCATAATGAGTTCATTCAATAAAAGAAAATCCCAGAGAGATTGTTGGTCAACCGATCCCTTTCTATCTTGCGAAGTAGTTGCTTCAGCAATGACTCGTACTAAGTTTGAGCAAATCAAGTCCAAATTGAAATACTCGAAGTCCAAAGACAATGATAATAACGATAAGGGGTGGCGGGTTCGAGCATTGATGAAACTAGTCCAACAAAATATTCTGAAGTTTGGCATCTGGGGAACTGCTCTGTTGGTAGATGAAATGATGGCTAAATCGTATGCTAAGACTTCATTGAAGCAGTTAATACGTGGGAAACCTACACATTTTGGAATTGAATTTTTGGGCCTCTGCACTGCTGATGGGTATTTGCTGAATCTTGACATGTATTGTGGAAAAAAATCTGCAGTTGGAGACAAAATGACTAAATGCGCATTAGGTTCGCGCGTGGTAATGAATTTATTAAAACCATTTTTTTCATGACAGCTGCTGGAAAAGTTTCTCAGTATCATCTTTATTTTGATAACTTTTTCACAAATTTAGATCTTGTTGTACATTTGAAGCGATTGAAATTAAAATTGACCGGAACTTTTAGAGAGAATCGAGTACCCGAAAAAAATATCATCGATAAGAAGTCTCCACGAGGAACATATGCAGTGAAGCATGACCAAAACAGTGAAATCAATTGCATCACTGTAATGGATTCAAAATTAGTGTAGATCTCATCTACAGCTGCAGGGGTTACTCCATTATTGCCATCAAAGAGGTACAATTCAAATGAAAAAGTCAAAATTGAGACATTGTTTCCCCAAGCGTTTCACCTTTACAATCGGTTCATGGGTGGGTTGGATGTTCACGATGGACACTGTAACAACATGCTGCCAAGTATTCAACCAAAAAAGTAGACATGGGTAGTTTTCATGAGGCTCATCCAGGCTACCATAGTAAATTCTGTGGTAATATTCAACGCAGCTGGGGAAGACAAGAAAAAAGTTGGAACTAAAGAATTTACAATGTCGATAGCTAAAAGTTATATTCATCGTGGTAAAAAAAACGGGAAAAACATAAAACGATTTCACAAAATAAACAAAAACGCTGCTCCAATTGTTCAATAAGAACAAAAATTTTCTGTGAAAACTGTAATTTATATTTTTGCCGTCCATGCTTGAAAAGCAATCACGAGAATATCTGAGTGACTGTGAGAGGCAAGGGGACTCACTATAATCAAGCACCCCAAATAGTGAGAGGCAAGGGGACTCACTATAATCAAGCACCCCAAATAGTGAGAGGCAAGGGACTCACTATAAACAAGCACCCCGAATAGTGAGAGGCAAGGGGACTCACTATAAACAAGCACCCTGAATAGTGAGAGGCAAGGGAACTCATTATAAACAAGCACCCCGAATAATGAGAGGCAATGGGTCTCACTATAAACCAGCACCCCAAATAATGAGAGGCAAGGGGACTCACTATAATCAAGCACCCCAAATAGTGAGAGGCAAGGGGACTCACTATAAACCAGCACCTCAAATAGTGAGAGGCAAGGGGACTTACTATAAACAAGCACCCCAAATAGTGAGAGGCAAAGGGACTCACTATAAACAAGCACCCCAAAGGAGACATAATTTTATCGCGTCCACGCCGTTGTCTCTGGGTTGCGCTAGGGGTAAAATCATAATGTGAACTTGGAAGTAAACAAATTTTATCCACCATTTTTCATTTCATCCGATTCAAATCAGTTTTTGCATTTGGGTCGGCCATCTTAGATCCGCCATTTTGAATTTCTATATTTTGAGGGCAGAATCATGATCAGCGACCTCGGAAACCTACGAGTGCCACATTTCATCCGATTCAAATAAGTTTTTGCATTTTTGCTCGGCCATACTGGATCCGCCATTTTAAAGTTTTGAATTTAGAGCGCAGAATCGTGATCAGCGACCTCGAAAATCCCCGAGTGCCACATATTATCCGATTCAAATAAGTTTTTGCATTTTTGGTCGGCCATATTGGATCCACCATTTCGATTTTTTTTTATTTTGAGGGCAGAATAGTGATCAGCGACCTCGAAAACCCCCGAGTGCCACATTTCATCCCATTGAAATGAGTTTTTGCATTTTTGGTCGGCCATATTAGATCCGCCATTTTGAATTTTTAAATTTTGAGGGCAGATTCGTGATCAGCGACCTCGAAAACCCTCGAGTGCCACATTTCATCCGATTCAAATAAGTTTTTGCATTTTTGGTCGGCCATGTTGGATACGCCATTTTGAATTTTTAAATTTTGAGGGCAGAATCGTGATCAGCGACCTCGAAAACCCCTGACTGCCACATTTCATCCGATTCAAATAAGTTTTTGCATTTTTGGTCGGCCATGTTGGATCCGCCATTTTGAATTTTTTAATTTTGAGGGCAGAATAGTGATCAGCGACCTCGAAAACCCCCGAGTGCCACATTTCATCCGATTCAAATAAGTTTTTGCATTTTTGGTCGGCCAAATTGGATCCGACATTTTGATTATTTAAATTTTGAGGGTAGAATAGTGATCAGCGACCTCGAAAACCCCCGAGTGCCACATTTCATCCGATTCAAATAAGTTTTTGCATTTTTGGTCGGCCATGTTGGATCCGCCATTTTGAATTTTTTAATTTTGAGGGCAGAATAGTGATCAGCGACCTCGAAAACCCCCGAGTGCCACATTTCATCCGATTCAAATAAGTTTTTGCATTTTTGGTCGGCCAAATTAGATCCGACCGTTTGATTATTTAAATTTTGAGGGTAGAATCGTAATCAGCGACCTCGAAAACCCTAGGATACCAATTTTCGTGAAGGGCCGTTTTTTTTTCTTTTTACGAGAAGCGTGAAATTTTTCTCGCCGCTCAAGGGGTGAAAAACGCCATTTTGGGGGTGATAATGTTGATTACGACAAATTAAAAAAATACGTTGTTTAACGACAAACATTTTATGCACTCATAATTGAAAAAAGGGGAGGGTCTTCGAGCGTCTGCTATGAGAAAAAAATATTGAAAAAAATGTCTTCGATTTTTTGAGTTTTTTTTTTTGTTCAAAAGCGGCCACATTTTTTTCTATTGGACAAAACTCAATTTTAACCCCGGATTTTGAAAGAGCCCACTCGAAAGTACTAGGGACTATATTTTTTATTTGCAAATTCATATTGTTTAAGGCGATGTGCCACATCTCTACGACGGCTTCGAAATTTTGAAAAAAGAATTCTCCCAAACGCAACAACCGATTGGAATGAAATTTGTTGAGTGCATGCAGGACACTTGCTCCGAGGGGATGATGCCCTCCGTTATCCAAAATTGCCAAAAAAAAATTTACAGTTTGTGGTTACCCTGCGAAAAGTGGTGAATTATTAACCATTGCATCGCATTTTCGGTCATTTTCTAAGCGTCATCTTCTGGATAATGAAAAAGCACACATTTTAAGGTTTGTTTCACCTTTTTTCATGAACAAATGGCGGAAAAAAACATTTTGTAATTTTTACATAAATGTAGCAAAAATGTACCAACTAAGCTCAAAATATCAGTCAGGAAGACTAGAGGTAAGGGGTACGAACGCCTGTGGCGAGCCCGATCCAAAAGCGTCCGTGAAACTGTGGATTTTAGTAGTTAGTGTTTTCACGGCGTGCGTCTCTAGTACATGACCGCACCGAAGTGAACTAAGCAACAAGAACACAACCAACGTCATGTGTCATCGATGATTCTCCCTCGTCGTTCGTATTGGCATAAAGCGTGTTCGGGCTAACCAATTTTGCGAATTGTGTTAGGTGTAAAAAAAAATGGTATCTCAGTATAAAATATATTTAATGATCTGCGGCGAAAACAATCAATCTTACCCTGACAGATCGCAACACCCAAGCGATGGGTGTCAAATTAACATTTGACACCCAACAAAACGGTGTCGACACTATTTTGGGTGTCGATAAAAAAAAAACGGTGTTGACACTGATTTGGACGCACGCTGTTTTGGATGCCGACACCAAAAGAAAGGTGTCAACACTGATTTGGGTGTCGACAATAAAAAAAAACGGTGTTGACACTAATTTGGGTGTCAACACAAAAAAAAACGGTTTTAACACTGATCTGGACCGAGGCTGTTTTGGGTGTCGACACCTAAATAATTTAGCGTTGACACCATATTCGTGCACGTGCATGAATTCCGTGTCCTTATGGCTTTTTTGAGTGTCCACGCCGAAATTCGGCAAAAATTACAGTGCACACTCCTTCCTCCATACAATGAATACAAGCATATGTATGCCCAACTTATTTTGCAGTTAATTAATTCACTGAAAGATAAGTTCATAAATGAACTGAAAAATAAGTTGGACATACATATGCTTGTATTCATTGTATGTAGGAAGGAGTGTGCACTGTAATTTTTCAGAATTTTGGAGTTGACACTTAAAAAAGCCATAACGACACGGAATACATGCACGTGCACGAATATGGTGTCAATACTAAATTATTTAGGTGTCGACACCGAAAACAGCCTCTGTCTAGATCAGTGTCAACACCGTTTTTTGGGTGTCAACACTCAAACCAGTGTCGACACCGTTTTTTTGGGGGTGTCAAGACCCAAAACAGCCTCGTTCAGATAGGTGTCGACACCAAATTTTTTCCGTGTTAAAATTGTAATTTGACACCCAACACGTGACACTCAACACCGAAGAATTACGGTGTCACGATCTGTCAGGGTAGGTAAGAAAAATAGTACTCACATTCATAAAAAGGATGGTTTCGTTTTATCGGACTATTATCGTACTGAGTGAAATAAAAATTATCACAAACGCGAGACACGGAGCAAGTGTCCCGTCGATGAGACAAAACGTGCAATATAGGGATTTTTTTCTTCATATATTGCATGGTTTATCTCTTGCGCGTTTTGTCTCATGTCTCGAAAATAAACAAAATGTTTATTTTTAAGGCGTGAAAATGGGAAATGAGTGGGTGAGTGGGTGAAATATCGATTTTCCATTTTCATAGAAAGTCAAATTAAATAAAAACTTGTAATATTGTTTGAATTGTTGCTTTCAGTGCCCGAACGGGAGACAAACTTGGAATGCAGCGATCGATCGAGAACTGACGTTAAAATCAACACTCTCCATCAATTTCTCGACAAAGTTTCGGACATGAAAAAATTTCAGTACGCAGGATGCCAAGCACACAACGAAGAGAGTGATAAACTATTATCTCGTCATGAGAGGGCAGTTTCTAGCGTGATCGGTCAACGAAAATAATCACGCAGGGAAAATTGAAACGAAAGGAAAAAATCAAAACTGTAAGATCGATTTATCTGTACATCGTATCACAAGGTGTGAATATAATGTGTGATAATTTGTGAAAATTTGTCTGGATGCAAAACTCTTATGATTTTTCTTGTGTCTATGAATTAACTTTGTTTGTTACGGTTCCCGCAACCAAAAAAAAACATATTGACTTAATTCTGTATTTCGTTATTATTCCTTTTCTGTACAGCGTGTCATAATATGCAAATATGATGTGTAATAATTCGTAAATCTTTTGTTTGAATTCAAAATTCTTATGAATTTTCATGTGGATAAATACATATTTTTATTGCTTCCACAAAGAAAAAAAACATTGACTTAAGAGGGAATGGTACCTCATCGCGGTCGGTATGGCAGATCGCGATAGTAGATACCCACGGATTTCCGAAACTTTCAGAATCTCATGAAATTTTACCAGACAATATCAAATTGATTAAAGAACGGCTGTCTTTTCATTAGATTTCTTGAATCGAAGAAAAAAAAAGTAGATTGAATTACCATGCTGAACTTGTGATGGAAATGATGAAAAATAAAAAGTTTGGCTAAAGCCACGACTTTGAAAGAAGAAGAACCGTGTAGCCACGTTAAAAACACGTATTTTGGCACCTCAATCATTTCATTCCTCCGCATATTTCAGGAAATCCGTGGAAAGTCGTAAATAGTAGGTAAATGTTGACGATTCAGAGGAAATCTCGCTCGACATTTGGGAACTGAGTTCCCGTGAATTCCGCCGAGGCCCCCTGGCCGATTGGCGTGCACCGAGAATTTGACAGTTCAAATATGGCGATGTGCGAACTCGCTCAAAAATCTAATTGTTGCTTTTCGAAGCAGCAAAGTGTTAGAAGCAAGTTGTGTGATGTATTACGTGCGACGATATTACTGAAAATATTTTTATCGTGCGATTTATCTGGCGAACTGCGAGCGACGTGAAGGTATGTATTCATTGTACCCGTTCTTTTTTTCGTAGAATTATTTTTCTTTACTTCTATTGCCTTTACTTCTATTTGTTTTTGTGTGTTTTTACTTATTCTTTTTGTTTGCGATTTTTGTTACCGGTAACTCTACTCGCGATAAAGTATATGTGAAATCTTACAAATGGATGTGAGGTTAAAATATACTTTCTCGAGAGCACGGTGAGTGAGAAAACTGAGCAATAATTTATGACTTTTTTCAGATTCCGTGTGTCACTTGAGTTTTTGCCACTCAATGACGATAATGGGTAGGAGAAAAGTTCATGCCACCTGCGAAGGTCTGCGGAGGAACACAAAAGAACCATCGGTGTCATTATTTGGAGTTCCGTCGAAGCTCAAGGCAGCAAAATGTTTCATGTGGAGAACGTTGCAGTATTTCAAGCTAAGTAAAAACTTGCTCACATTGCAAAGAAGCCTGTAATGGCTCTATATATGCACATAACCTTATCTGGCTTTTTGTGAAGAAAAATGCGCAGCAGGAGACCAAGCTCTCTGCGAAGCAGTTTCACCCACAATATGATGTATTTGTGCTTCACAGCAGGATTTGTGCAAGCGCATTGCATGACAAGGTTTGGTTTGTACAAAGCAACGGAGGCAATGTCATTGCAGGTAAACTTATATCGCTTTGTTCCTGCGACGATTTTCCATGCGGTGCACTATGCCTGCTACGATCTCTCAGCAAGATGCCTGCGAAGAACTTGTGTTACTTTGCGAACTGTAGCTTGCGAAGACTTGCATTCATGCGCTATGCAATATACTTGCGCTTCGCAGCAAGATTTTGACAGGCATATCGCAGAGAAAGCTACGCTTCGTAAAGAGACACAAGATCTTCATAGGCATCTTTGTGCTGGATTGTCGCAGGTATATTGCACCAAAAAGACAATCTTCGCAGGCACGAAGGGATACAAATGAGTATGCGATGATATTGCATCCGTTGCTCTCTGCGAAGCACAGTTTCATACACAATACAGTGTACTTGTGCTTCGCAGCAGGGTCCGTGCAGGCCCATTGCAGAAGAAGGTTTGGTTTATACAAAGCAACGGAGGCAATATCATCGCAGGTACACTAATATCGCATTATTCCTGCGAAGATTTTCCTTCTGGTGCAGTATGCCTGCTACAATCTTTCACAAAGATGCCTGCAAAGATCTTGTGTTACTTTGCAAACTGTAGCTTTTAAAGTCTTGCATTCATGCGCTATGCAACGTACTTGTGGATCTCAGCAAGTTTTTGATAGGCATATTGCAGAGAATGCTATGGTTCGCAACGAGACTCAAGATCTTCGTAGGCATCTTCATGTTGGATTGTCGCAAGCATATTGCACCGAAAAGAAAATCTTTGCAGGCATGAAAGGATACAAATGAGCTTGCAAAGATTTTGCATCCGTAGCTCTTTACGAACCACAGTTTCTTGTCCAATGTGCTTGGGAAGATCTTCCACGAAGCTACTCTGGAATCCTTGCACCGGTGACCAGCTTTCTCTTCGCAGCTCGCTCTCTGCGAAGCACAGTTACATACTTTAGGCAATGATCTTGTGCATTACAGCTAGACCTTCATGGGGACATTGCAGAGAGAGCTGTAATTCGCAAACAGAGCGGACACAAATTTATTTTTCTATTGTCACTTCCTCATTTTCATTCCTTTCAGGGTTTGATATTGTAAAATTTATTATTTTAAAATTTAAATATGAAAAAATATGTAAAAAAAATAAAAATGAAGAAATAAAATTACGAAAACAAATTTTCGTTGCGTTCCATCCATGCAAACTTCAAGACCATAAAACCATCGGACACATATTGCACCAGAAGAAAGATCTTTGCAGGCAGAGATAGGCCTCTGAAGATAAAAAAGGGTCTTTCGAATAGTTTTAGACAATCGTGCGAAATGGAATATTAAATAAATACACAATATGGATAATTAAATCGTGTAAAAGGTGGAGGGTGGGACTTGCATGAAATTTACTTGCATTATAACTAGAAAATAAAAGACATACTATTTTATTTGCATTATTAATTACTAAAAGTCGTTTTCAGTCCATCCAGAAATGGTTTTTTCTTAAATAAAGGGAGGATAACAATTTATAAAAGGAAAAGAGTGAGACTGAATGAAGATAGGGGGTGGTGGTGGCGCAAAAAAGTCGACTGTACGAATGGGTAAATAAATATTAAGGCATTAAAAAAAAATGTACAGACATTTTACAAAGTGAAATGGCATTGAAAATGTCA